>CAJHQP010006421.1:0-38417 GCA_905132765.1 Moricandia arvensis | reverse complement strand
TAAAACCGTCTTTCACACAGAAATTTTAGACCTTTTTGTATTTGCATTTAATGCGTTTTAGGATCAGGTGCAAGGGTGTTCAAAAAAATGTGTTAAAAAAAAGGATCCGGTGCAAGAAAAAAGGAGTTGAAACTTTACCATGTTTAAACCCGAAGTTTTCTTCGATCAAGATGGGAATTTCGTCGGGCAAGAATTCCAGTAGACGGGATAAAGGTTTCAAAATGATGTTGAAACGTGTGACTGAATCAAAAATCACAATAAAGATTCTCATTCATCTAGGAAAAAAAGTGAGTATGTAGTGTTATTTCCTTTACCTGGATTAGCAAGAATCAAGACAAGATCAATGTCAGGGTTGCTCGCAGCAACATCTAGAGCAAGGCAAGCTCCAATAGATTCTCCAACGATATATATGGGCCTATTTGGGCAACGATAGTTCTCTGACCTAACCGTCCTCTCAATGAGCTTCACAATGTCTGAAATCATAGAAACAGTTAAGTCACATTGCTTACACGTCGGTAAGTAATAACATCAGAGAATGTTTTGACAAAAGAAACACCTCGAGAAGGGGTGCGATCACTGACTGGAAAGTGAAGGCACCATATGTCAAATATCCTATTGTCAAAAGAAACCAAAGATTATATATATAATGAAGTTTGTAAAACACTGAATATATCTTTTTGAAGAAAAAAAGAAGGATTTGCGTAATGAAGAGCAAATGTCAGGCTTTTAAGGAAATAAAGAAAATTGGATGAGGTTGGCTTACTCTCCAAGCCTCCTATGGTGGCGAATGAGCCCTAATCCAGTACCATCGAACCCTGCAGTTTTGGACGAAATTATAGATCAAGTTGACAATCGATTTCATCTATATATTTAAAAATGACGAACCAGGTACATAGAGAAGGAGAGGAGATCCTGGAACTCTTGCGCCACATTCTAACGGAGAGAACCACCTTGGCGGACCACCATCTGAACTTAAAAACTCTCCAGCTTCGACATAAAAATCCTCCAAACTCTTCCGCTCTTCAGGCCGCGCCGCCTCCGTGTATGAATAAGGATTCACGGTCGCCGTCACCTTTGCTCCGTCGTCTTGGTGACGTCCGATGGTAGCGACAGAGGTCAACTGTCGGACTGAATTTCGGTAGAAAAAGTCGAGATTGTAAGCTCTTCTCGAAACTGACGAGATGATGGGACAAATTCTGTCAGTAATCGCCATTGAACAGAAACCTCCGACGACCACGTAAATGGTTTTCTAGGTAGAACAACATTTTTATTCTCCAACTTCATCTTCATGCTATCAAACACGACATGCTCGTGCTCACGAGAAAACAGGAGTTTTAGTCTCAAACTAGATTTAATATAAGGGCTGGTATATAATTTGTTTTAATTTTTATATTTGTCTTTTTTCTTTTGTAATTATATTTATAATTAATACTAATTTTACTATATAACTATATTAAATATGTCAAGTTATGCTACACTTGTACCATATGCATTTCATAATTTTTTTTTTTAAATTATTCCTAAAGTTGGTAACATATTACATATTTTAGCAGTTACCTAAAAAAAACTTAAGATAATTAGTCAAGAATATTCGGCCCCAAAGAACCGGACTCAAAATAGATCCAAAACTCAAAGTCTCATATTCTATTAGATATGGTCTATATACTCGAACGATTCTTAAAATGTTCTACTTCCTTCGTTTCATATTAAGTGTCGTTGTAGAGATTTTTTTTATTACAAAATAAGTGTTGTTTTCGACTTTTGATGCAAAATTAATTAATTTTATAGTGAAATTCATTTTTCTATTGGTTGAATTATGGTTAGGTGTATAGGTAATTGTATTTTTTATAGAAAATATGTAAAATTAATTATTTCCTTAATCCGAATGTACAAAGTTAAAGTGACACAATATGAAACAGAAGGAGTATCTGATAATAAATATCAAACTCAACCCACACCGAAAACCAAACAAAAATTTAAAAAAAAAATTGAAAAATTAATTTTTAATATTTGATAGGTTAATTATAAAATCCAAGACATGAAACCAAATAACTAAATAATCTATACTATAATAAAAGGGGATATGAGAGAAGATTAAGTTGTCCACCTCATCATATTAATTCATCCAATAACAATCCTTCTTTCTGCCAAACTGTCATGGGCCTCACACTATTTCGATCGGGCTTAGAAATCTAATTTTCTTTGGTCTTGGTGGCCCATATTGGTGATCTAATTTTCGTTTGGTTTTAGTGGCCCACATTACTGTTCGATAGTGTCGACTGGGCTTGGGTACTGGATAATTAGGTCATCACTTTAGGGCTTCGTGATTGAGCTTGGTAAGTCTATCGCCGATTTTAACTCTTTACCTCCTTACCTTCTTGCCTCCTCTCTTCGTCTCTATTACGGTTTCGAAACCGATCAGACATAGTTGCTGATTCTCTCCGCCTTGGCCGAACTGCTCCGTTCGTGGTTGGCAAGTTTATGGGAATCAAGCTAAAAGGTAAATGCTTTTTCGATTTATCCCAACCGTCTACTAAATCTGTTTCCAGTCGACTATCTAACTCTTACTTCAAATATCTCATCTGATTGAATCTGCAGAATTACTTCAAATGTCTCATGCACCGGATGCAACAGGGAATTGGAGAGTTCTGGTACTTCCCTACGGTGTAACAAATGTGTTACTCCTCTCGTGACCGGCAATTATCAGGTTTCCTTTGTTTACTTTGTACCATTAATTAAAACAAACCTTCAGTTAAATAGTATGGGATTCCTCTATATAAGGTTCTCTGTTGAGCTTGCTATGGATGACGGCAAAGATACCGCTATGTTTGTTGTCTTGGATAAGGAGATGACAAAGCTTACCAACAAAGAAGCTGTTGTCCTTGCGCTTGAAAAGGTATTCTCATCTACTCACAAAACATTTACAGTTTGTTTGGCATTTTCACGTGCGCTACCAATGCCCTTGAAACTACTGCCCTACTACAGCTACCAAACGGTGGAGAGGATGAGCTACCAAGTTGCCTTGAAGAGCTAATTGGCAAGGAGTTTGTGTTTCAGATCCGTGTGACACCTTATAAGTTCATACCCAACCACCGTACCTTTAGTGTCTCGACTATATATCACTCAAGATCTCATCATTGACAACCAGGCCGAGGTTGTGTAATCTTACTGGTGAATATCTTTAGTTTTCTCAGCTTCTATTTAACCATCACTTACATGTATGTCACGAGGCCGCTGATAACATTCTTCCAAGCAGTGAATGTACCAGAGGATTAGCGGCATCATCTTCGGGCGTGACGGTTGTGGGGAAGAAGGTAGGAATGGAATGCATCGCATCAAATCCACCAGAGATTAATTGAAGACGTTGGAAACACCCGCAAGCACTGCCGTGAGTGATAGGAAATTATTATTCCTATCAGCCCGTCAACCGTAGTCTCAGTGCGTAGTTTTTTAAATTGCTATCATCTTTGTTTCTCATTTAAAACTTTGGTTTGTTTTCCCCTGCAAGTATTTATCTCTTATGAGGTTTTCTTTCTTGAATTATTAATGAAGCGTTGACGGATTTTCATAAACGTTGACGGATTTTCATAATTCAGCATGTTCAGAAACAAACACAAAAAACTTTGCCATTACTAATTGTTAAGAAAGCTTTTTTATCAAAATAATGGAAAATAGTACATATGCATCTTCATAAGATCACATTTACAGAAAAACATTTGCAAAAACTTGGGCATTTTAATAGGCTGGATACTCCTTGCCCATATATATTGCTATTTTATAGTAATGTATCTTTAATTGTATCCTTTCACAACTCAAGTTAAAAATTAATAAAAACATTCACGAAAATCCAAGATTAATAATTAACATTGAATCACAACTAATATTTTGGAAAATAAATTTGAACATAAACAGCAAAATATAACCTAATAAATTTGCTAGAGTTACCCCAAAACAATTGAATGATATAAAGTTACTGTATCAAATAAAATATCTACCATTTAGTCCGCTTCTTTTTCAATGAGTAACAGATACGACATCGTAAATCAAAACCCATATATATTATTGACATCTTTAAAAATATACACAATACATTAGCACATACAAGAAAACGAACTTGAGTACATGTTAAACCCATTTTAAAACTTAGAAATATACACATTTAAAACATGCCGCCAACGAATTACAATTATTAGAAGGATATGACGTGAAAAATGTGACAAAAAAGTTTTAAATAAATAACATCGATATATAAATAATTGTAAAACGATAAAATTGACAAGAACCTTTGGCATTTAACAAGACTGCAAACTGGTTGCCGTATATGTCTTTCTAGAACTTATTAACTAATACGAAAGACTATCACACGCCTTATCGGTTCAACTTATATGTCAAACGTTAAAGATATAACAAAATTATAGAATACAACAACTATGTCCCCGACCCCGCGGACATGGGAAATGAGAATGATGTCTCAAATGAATAGATGATAGATGTTGAGAACTCAATGGTAATGCATTCTAATGAGGACACTTTGATACAAGTTGTCGAAGCCGTATATGGAGAATTCAACAATGTAAAGGATCTTAAGACCTCATATACTTATAAGGTTATACTAACTCCACGAAACGAGACCGTCGATGAAATCAATGCATATACCATTTTCCATACTGACGGGGTCTCAAAAGATTACTTCAGCTATGATAGCTTTGAAATATCAGATACTCAGTCTGACCATAATGATACATTATATGCCATTGAGTATCTTAATTCGTTGGAGTTTTCAGGATTACCTTCGCATAAGCTCACTCTCAAAGTTGGGGCACCGGTTATGCTTCTACGGAACATAAATTAAAAAAAAGGCTTATGCAATGGTACACGTTTGATCCTCACCCATATAGGCGAACGCGTGCTTAAGGCAGAGATTGTTACTGGCTCACACATTGGAACTGAAGTATTGATTCCAAGGATTGTTCTCTTGCTTGATGAAACCAAGCTACCTTTCACCTTACGTCGACGACAATTCCTTATCCGATTGTGTTATGCAATGATGATCAACAAAAGCCAGGGACAGAGTTTAAAAGGGCTTTTGTTATATCTACCTAAACCGACAGAGATTGTTACTGGCTCACACGTTGGAACTGAAGTATTGATTCCAATGATTGTTCTCTTGCTTGATGAAACCAAGCTACCTTTCACCTTACGTCGACGACAATTCCCTATCTGATTGTGTTATGCAATGATGATCTACAAAAGCCAAGGACAGAGTTTAAAAGGGGTTCTGTTATATCTACCTAAACCGGTCTTCTCTCATGGACAACTTTATGTGGTCCTCTCGCGTGTGACAAGCAAATCTGGATTAACAATCATCCAAGGGAGCGATTCATAACTGCTGAAAGTGAAGAACATAGTGTACAAAGAAATCTTCAATCGTCTCCCTTCGCATGATAGTAAGTTAAATTTTACACTCAAATGTCTTCCGTTACGAGGTGTTTCCATATTGTCATCAATCTTATAAATCACATGTTATTTCCTCCAGCGATTTAGATATCAGCCATAAGATGGCTAAGTATGATTTAAACTCATCATGAAGACACAATATCTCACAATTCTGAAGTAAGTTTACTTATACTACAAATTCATAAACAAGATTTATATAATATTTATTTTTCTAATAAAACATTTTCAGGATTCCCTTTTCGTACAACTCATGTTATAGTGAAGAACATAGTATACAAAGAAACCTTCAACCGTCTCCCTTTGCATATTAGTAAGTTATATTTATCGCTCATATATCTTCCTTTGCAACGTGTTTCCATTTTGTTATAAATCTTTTAATTCACATTTTATTTCTTCCAGCGTTTTACATATCTGCCAGAAGATAGCTAAGCATTATTTAGACTCACCGTCAAGAATCGATATTTCACCATCCCGAAGTAAGTTTACTTATATTAAAGATTAATAAGCAAGAATTATTTAAATATTTATTTCCTAATATATTTGTAAACATTTCTAGGATTCCCATTTTCGTACAAGTCATGTTACATTTACCCGCCTTCTTCCTCAATAGTTCTCAACCATTTTACCAACAATTTAGTTCTCCAATTTTCGTATTTTAGTTTCACGTGCTCATATTACTATCTTCACCATGCTTCAGCAATTTATTTAAATTTACAGACATGCACAACTTGTACTCAACAATCATGATTACTTCTCAAAAACATTTTCAAAAAAATAAAAAATCAAACATTTTGGGAATACTAATACCTACTAATAGTTAATTTGTATTTGTTTTTTTATGATAAGTTAATTTCAATTTATTTATTGAAAACTACAACAAAATATGAAGTACAAGCTTCAGATACATCTATCCAATACAAACATGTATATTCACATGATTAATATCGTTTTGTTTCTCCACTCCTGAATATGTTTGTGCTTATCTATCCATGTAGTAGATATGTATACATAAATAATATATATAAGTTTATGGGAAAGCATTCACATAACTTAAATATATTTAATGTAAATTCACCCTTAACACAATAATTAAATAAATCAATTATATTCCAACAAATATCTAAAACCTAATATCATATTATTCGGTCGCCAACAGCTTTTCCAATCCTATACTTTATTTTCAATAAAATATTTTTAAACAAAATAACTAAAAGTATTTATTGAATAATTTATTTTAGAAAATTATTCAATACATTAACTTTGCATATATCAAATCGTTTATGGTAAAAAAAAACTCTCACTGGATTCTAGGATTCAGGAATTGGACTATCATATTTAAATATGAAAACATATGCATCTAAGGTATTCTAAAATGTTTTTTTAATAAAAATTTTAAAAGGCTCTCTTCTCAGAAATAATATCACAATATATAAAAAGTGATAATAAGTTATCGGATCTACTCAACTTTAATTGAAATATAAGCTTGGTATCTCATGTCGAACATTTTAATCTCTGTTAACAATTATATCATAGAAAACTAAAATATAAAAATTCCATTTATTAATATATTTTATTCCCTCAATTTATTAAGACAATGATTTGATAACAAAATCATAACCAAATTATTCCAAAAATGATAAATAAAGGAGACGACAACGAAAATAAGATATTAGATCTCATTTTCATTATGCTAGATTTACCCTACAATAAGAGCAGGTTAGGTTCTTTGGAACCCACGCCATGATGCAGAGATGATGAAACGAATGTTGACAATCTAAGGTGTTCATATCTCCTTCTATGCCAAACTCTTCCCAGCAAATTGAGCAAATATCTTCTTCTTCACGAGGAATAGGTTCTCTTCGATTTTGGTGAAGCTCAGTCATATAGATATCTATGTCTATTGAGCGGACAGCATCTGGGTTAGGATCAGATATCTCAACAATTTTGTCAAGATCTGTACTTGTGGGATCATCGATCCTCGGGATAGCGCGTGTATCACATTCAGAAGTCTCCTCGATAATTTCTATTGATGTATTATAATCGATTTCAGGATACCCAAGAAAGTATTTCATATCGCGTTCCATGTCGTGGCGTAGATGGCCATTAGCTACTGTCCTTAATGTGACAGAAATCACGATTTCAGCCTGCTGTGTTGCAGGCCTCGCTATCTTCATCGTAACGGTTCTTTTCGAAGCTGATCGAGATGGTTCAGTTTTGTGATATACATACTAAGATACCAAACTCATGTTTTAAAAATTATATGAGTTGTTTAGTCTGTTACATGAGTTGTATAGTAGAAGAATAAATTATGAGTATATATAGGTGAAAGTTCTCGAACTGTTTTTAATAAAACATATCTTACAACACATGTTAGCAAGTAAAAACGTCCAAAATAATTAACTTCTTAGAATAAGAAACATTTAGTCAACAAAAGTTACTATAATTATTAATAAAACAACAACAAGTACATATTCAACATAGATAATTAATAGATATACAAAACATCAACGTACTAATAACTAAGCATAACAAATACGAACTTTATACAAATTAATCAATATTCGATTTACAACGACCACAAAATCGTACAAAATCATATTAACGGATTGTGCGTCTTCGTACGTTTTCTCTATTCATTTTTTACCAGCCTATTAGAGATTTATGAAACTAACAATTTAAATTCAAACTTTTTCCGCCCGTAGGGCGGAGCTCGAATCTAGTAGTTAGAAAAATTGATTGTAATCTTACAATACTAAAAGTTATTAAAGCTCAAAGGAGAACATGTCCACATCATCAAATTAATTCAAGCCAATAAAGAGATGACATATCAACTTTAGTTCCACGTATTACACAAACAAATAGCCAGAACCTTTTTTGACATCTAAATGTTTTTGCTTTAGCTTCTTCGTTTTAATCGTTACCCTAGTTCGTTTCTTCTTAAATCAGTTCTTACCATCAATAAATGTCAAAGAAAATCTTTTCATATTTTGAATCTACAAATCTATTCTGTAAAAATCTGCTAATATCCTCCTAAGTTGTACCGTCATGGATTACCGGAGTAACCAACGACGTATCCCTCTGCCACGTAGATCCTGACGCTGGTAAGGACACCCGACTTCATGTTCGACCTCTGCTCCGATTTACAGTTGACCAAAAACTAGCTAGAAAACCTTCACTGGAGTTTACCTCTTTTCTCCCGCCTGCGTGTTGGCTCAATCAGGTTTTGTACTTATCACCTTCTCTTCGTTAGTTGCTAGGTTCAATACGAGAGGTATTATTAATCTTAAGATTTGATTAATATATATTGCAAAATCCAAAATTTTATTTGTTGAAGTGAATCTTAATTCGTCTTGAACTGTGGAAATTTGGTTAAATTGTGTTGCTATCATTGTGATTTTTAGTGGCTTAAAGGGGCAGTCATCTTTCCTGGAATGTCTTCCTTCGATGGAACATCCAACCCACCGCTTAACTGGAGAAGGGTGTTGCTTAAAGTCAGTGGAGCAGCTATTACTAGAGACGAGGAGCATAGTATCGATCCCAAGGTTTCAGCTTTTTTTGTTCTCTATTTCCTTCTTCACATGCCTCATCATGTTTCTCGCTACTCTAATTAGGGTATTATTGTGATTGCAAGAGCGGTTTCTGGATAACTGTAACCATGGATTCATGAGTTATAAGTAGCTAGGTATAATGCGTTGAGCTCTTTCCTAGACATGTTAATTGAGAAAGTATGATTAGAAGGAAATTTTTAGTACACAAGTACAATAATAACTTTGTAGAAGTTACAAAACATGTTCTCGATTTATATCTATTGGGTTTGTTCCATATAATTCTTCCTTATTAACAACAATGCTCTGACACAGTCTTAACTACACTGACCTTTGATTTTTAACGATTTCGCAATCAGAAATTTTAAAGTCTTATTTGCACATTGTTATAAGCAATCACTGATTGATTCTTTGGTAATGCCAAAGTAAAGCTCGCAAGTGTAACATACGTGAAGGATGTTGTGTCTGGGTCATGGGCATTACAAGGTCATGTATGATGTCTTAGTCTTCTTATACTTTTACAACAGGTTGCGATTGTTGTTGGAAGAGGAAATATCTTTCGTGGATCCACCTGGGTTGGGTGCAGTGGCCTTGACCGTTCCTCTACTGATGTTATCGGGTACAAATCCATTCTTGACTTTCTGGTGCCAGATGAATTTTTCTTTTTTTCCGTAGAGTTTCATCATGAATTTTGGGTTCATCTCTTATAAATCAGGTTCTCATCTTCTACATTAAACATCATTTATTTCATTCCAAGAGACATACTCTATATCTTATCTTTGTTTTGTGATTTTAATCATGTAAGTTTTGGTTCAAATTGATGATTTATACATACAACAAGTCTTTTTGTTATAGTTTTAATAGTTTTTCTTCCAGTTAGTTGGTGCTTTCAATGGTTGCTTTATGATCTGAGGTCAAGGGTGTGTCTTGACTTTGATATTACGATGCTCTTCGCCGCAAAGCTCCTGCAGCGCTTCGACCATCAAGATATGTGTTTTGTATCTTTCTGACACGGGTTTACTGCAAGTAGTCATATACATAGCAGCATCTTGAATTGAGGTTTAGTCTCCTTCAATTCTCCCTGAGAATTCTGAAAACAAACCGGTTAGTGAAGAAGCTTCAAGTGTAACACAAAAAGATGTTGTATTTGAGATGGTGGATGAAGCCGGTGAGCTATATGTTGCAAGAAACAAAAATTGTGCTGATATATATAACATATTCCTTCAGTTTCACAGTCTGATAAATGCGGTCTTTTCATTATCCTTGGATGTGAAGGGTAAGAGATGCCACCTTCTTTTTTGTTTATTGCTTTCCTAAGTTTTGTCATTCTTCTCATTGTTATGTAGGCATGCACTAATCTACACAACATAGGTCTTTTCATATCCCTGAATTGCTTAAATCGACACATATGTCTTAATATCTTCATAGGTTACCAGATATAATTTCTTTTTCTCAGGAGAGGAACTAAAAAATCTGGCTGCTGGAGATGCGGCTCACTGGAACTTTATTGCTAAAGAACTCTCCCCCTTAATAAGTGGTTTGGGTGTTTCACCTTTCTTTGAGCTGAAAAACACTGAGCAATATACAGAAGATGACCCAACGTTCAGTTTCCATGGCAGGTGCTTCAAATCTTTGTGTTCTATATGTTCTTAGATCACTAACTTTTGGAATTGATGATAGCAATATTGGATTCAAAAAGAAAACATAACATGAGGAGCAAATTATTATGCAAAGAATAAATGTTCTATTGGAGCTCCTTTGGCAAGAACCTAGCCAGCGTATCAGCATGATTGCGTTGCAAATCATACTGCAGCTACAACTCTGTCAACTGTAAACCTTGGTGATCATGACATAGGGGTTCTCCTCCTCTTTTCCCGGAAACTCAGAGGTTCTTATCTCTTATTGAGGCTTTCTTTGTTCTGTCAGGAAATTTTAACTCTGATAATATTACAGCAGTTTGTTTGATTTCAAACTGGTACTTTTAAGCTTCAAAGATTCATGGTATCGTCACAGATTGAATGCATGAGAAGCATGACTGTCGATGTGTACGTTCCTAAGATGAGAGATAAACAAGTTAGCTATTCATTTATGTGATGGTCAGTCTCTTTTGTGAGGTTTTCCAACAAATCAAGGTACTTAATTTAGTTGCTTCCTACAGACAAATAGAAAGAAAATTAATTTTAAAAAGAAATTATTCAACATACTCACAAGCTTATATGTATTTTATAATATTTAAAATAAATAAACATTGAGTTTCCATAATTACAAATTTTAGTCACCAAAACAATAAAAAATTACATTTTGTTGTAATAATTTATAAGTATAGTTAGCCAAGTATACATATATATTCAAATACAAATGATGAAATAATTTAAAATTATCTAAAATATATGGGAAAAACCCTGGCGTAGCACGGGAAAGTCTCTAATGTTATAGAAAGGATAATACATTGGGTCTCACGTGTTGATAAAAGATATATATGTAAGTGGTAAATGTATTTGTAAGAGAATTAGTAAGAAAACTATATTTGAGTGGGTTAATATGATTAATTAGCATGTTATACGTTATTGGTCGACCAACATTTATTTTCTCACTTAAATACATCTCTAACTATAGAGGTGTGTTCCAAATTTTAGGAGTTAAACTAAAGGTTCAAAAATATATATTAATAAGAGCAATTTGCCAAAATAGAGCAAAAAACACATTCTTTGCTCCATTAGTATTAAACCAATCTAATTTTGTCCCCTTAGTATAATGTATTTTTAAATCCCTAAACTAACCCTTCATTTATCATTTAACAAATTGTAAACACATTTTAAATATAAACTAAAAAAAGTTACTCGAAATTGACAGAAATAAATATAGTTAAAAAAAAAATATATAGTTACAAAGAGAAAAAACCCCAAATCAACTTAACAGACCCTAATTCTAAAATCACAACATCGACATCTCTCTCTCTCTCTCTCGACTACCACGACCTTCTCCACTCTCCTTTGCTTCCGACATCTCTTCTCACTCTCTAACTCCGACGACGCTTCTCTCTCTCTAACTCCGATATCTCTAGTTGGTGAAATCAAACGAAGGTAAGCGACACTTCACCTTCTTATTTCTCCTTTGTTTTTGTTCTTCGCTAACTCCTCGTATTGATATGTGTTGATACCCTTTTCCTTTCTTATTTGCATGTTACTCAAATTGATTAGGGTTTTCTTCAATCAGGTTTTGTGTTCTTCAATCGGGTTTGTGTTCGGGTTTGTGTTCTTCTTTTTCATATTTCTCCTTTGTTTTTTTTTTCTTTTTGTTCTTCGCTAGCTCCACCAATTGTTATTTGTTGAATCCTCTTTCCCTTCTTCTTAATTCAATCGGGTTTTGTGTTCTTTAATCGGGTTTGTGTTCTTCAACACTGATTAAGGTTTTCTTCAATCGGGTTTGTTATATGTGTTGTTTTCGATTTCGGGTTTTCAGAATTAAGGTTTTGTATGTCAATCAATTGCTGCTTAAATTCGTTTTGATCAGTGATGGAATATTGCTTTTGTTCTTAAGATTAGCCATGTTAATATTGCGTTTGTGCTACATCTTTTGTTGCTAACAATCTTGTTATTATTGTCTTTTGTAGATATGGCATTAGAGCTGCCGAAGCGTTTATTCGGAGAGGGTCTTGAACCTCAGATCAAGAAGATCAACACCAGATACCGCATGTCACTCTTCAGAATTCTGAGAAAATCTATGTCTGAAGAATGTGCAGAAGTGAAGAGGGATCCTGTATTCACACATATCATGGCTATTGAAGAAAATGGCCTCAAGTTTTCGGCAAAGTTGGTACATAGCTGTTTATGTAAGGAGTTGATCACCTCATAGAAGCATGAGAAGTGGTTTGTGTTTCCGAAGAATCCGCTGAGGTTTTCGATGCAAGAGTACCATGCGGTGACTGGCCGAAAAGTTGTGAAGGAAAGCAGCAGTGAAGTGGTCAAATGGAAAGCCGACCTTGGTTTTTGGATTAAGCTACTAAAGGAGGGGGGAAGATCTCTTTGAAGTGTATAAAGAAAGACCATTTGAAAAATGTTCACAAATGGAGTCGTCTTGATAGGTTGAGGTTGATCTATTTGTGACTTGTGGTGGGTGTGGTTATGGGGAGAGATGAGAAGGTGAACATCCCTCATATGTACATCAAGTTGGCAATGGATCTTGAGAAAATTAGGCAGTTCCATTGGGGCCTTATCTCGTACGACTTTCTGATAAGTTCTATTGACAAGAGTAGGAAGAAATTGGTTACAAAGGAGAGCTATATTTTCGAAGGATTCTCATATGCTCTCCAGATTTGGGTTATGGAAGCCATTCCTGATTTTGGAAAAATATGCGGCAAGAGAGTCAGTGACTGTTTCAGTGGTCCAAAATGTGGCAATTGGAAAGCATCAGCAAAAGTGTCATATGAAGACATCATTTATCTTGAAAACTCATTTCCAGATAAGGTATGGATATATGTTGTTTTTTATTTCCTGGTTAATGTATGTATTTTATATAGTTTATAATGTTCGAAATGATTTGCAGGGTGAGCTTTTTCCATTCATCTCGGTGACCGGTAATGCTGATGTATTTATGAGGTTTGCGTACCAAAGGAAGGGTGAGATGGAAGGTGAGAGAGTAGAACTTATTATGGACAAGATAAGGAAAAAAATTGATTGGAGCAATACAATTTGGGAAGTCATAGAACCTGAAAAAATGGAGATAGAGGAAGCATATGAAGATCATGTAGAGGCAGAGGCAGAAGATGTAGAGGCAGAAGAAGATGTTTCAGAGGAGGTGAATGGCTCGGCTAATGTGGCAATTGAGGTGAATGGTTTGGATAGTGTTGGAGGAAGAGTCAAGAGAAAGATCCATGATGAAGGAGCCGAGTCAAGAAAGAAGAAGTTGTTGTGTCAGAGATCTGCAGCTAAAAAAGCTACTCTTGATCATGATACGGAGAGTTTCATTGAGGGCTTGTTCCACACGTCGTTTGAATGTTTTTCTGAGAAACTCACTAAGCAAGTGTTGGACAGAATGGAGAAGATGGAGACCGATGTTACAGAGAGGATGGGGAAGATGGAGAGTGAGGTTTCACAGCTTAGGGAAGCACTCACTTTAAGTGGTCAAGGGAGCGGTTCTAGCAAGAGCAAAATAGAGCCTACTTCAGCAAAGAAAAAGGTACCAACTAAGAGAAAGTGTATGTAACTAGGATGCTTTTGGAGCTAGAATGCTTTTGGAGCTAGGTTGTTGGAGCTAGGTTGTTGAAGCTAGATTGTTGGAGCTAGGTTGTTGGAGATAGGTAGTATGTAATATGTAAAACTGGATGTTTGTACTAAATGAAACTTGAAATCTTGTTGTCGTTTGTAATATATGTAAAACTGGATGTTTGTAATCGCTGAAATCTTGTTGTCGTTTATGTGATGTAATGCCTGTGATCGTTTGAATGTTTGTGGTGCAACAATATTATTTTAACATATTCTTATTCCAAACCAGCAAGTCCTTTCCCCTTGAAATATGTTACCACATTATTCAACAAATGATGAATACAAATACCATGTTTAGCTGTTGGATACACATTCTTAATCGCTTTACCAATGGACACATGCCTGTCCAAAATAAAAGCCAAATGTTGATCATCAGCAATGACAACCTTAAGTTGTCTCATAAACCACTCCCAAGAACTATCATTCTCTGAGTCGACTACTCCAAACGCGATAGGATATAAATTGGAGTTTCCATCTAAAGCAGTTGCAACCAGTAGAACTCCTTTGTATTTACTTTTCAAAAAAGTCCCATCAACCACAATAACCCGCCTGGTGACTTTGTTAAATCCTCTAAGCGATTGCCCAAATGCAATAAACAAATATTGAAATCTGCCACTCTTATCAATATCATACGCTGAATGTGTACCCGGATTAGCCTCTCCCAACATGTGCAAGTATTTTGGTATTTTCCATAACTTTGCTTCGGAATACCTCTAACAACATTGATCGCATATTCATGCGAATCATATGCTAAGGAATATGAGATCTCACATCCATGATCAGTACGCATAATCTGTATGATATCATTAGGTTTTGGCCCTTCCTTGACACTTCATATCTATGCATAATGAGACCGGCTATAGTTTTAGCGGAAGCAGTCTTACCCCAGTTGCTTTTGCTTGAAGTTGCGCATGTATGTTCACCAACATACTTCTTTATAATGAAATATGTAGATTCCTTCAAACTATTAGCTCTAACACCCAATTGCATGAGTTATCTGCGCATGGTGCGGCCTGGATAGGCTTGTTCTCCACGGATCACTTGAAGGGGATGGATAGAGGGTTGATCTAGAGGCTATTAGCACTCGGATCTGATGATGAACTGCTCTCCTTGGCGATGGGGATGCCTCAGAGATGTGTTGCTACACAATGACACAAGATTACCTTGTATTGTCGTTGATGGATCACAAGCAATTCCTTCCTTTAGATGAAGACCAATGTTCCTTTAGCTGAACAGAGAAAGCAGAAGACGAGATAAGCAAATTGCTAAAAGTTTTCGAGATTGATTGAATCCGTTCCAAGCTGCCTGCGGCGCTTGCTTAGATAGAAAGCTACGTCTAACCCTAAACCTAAGTTGGGTTTGGTTTTGTCTAATCCTATTCCTAATTGGTTTACTAACCCTAAACCCAATTGCAATTGGTTTACCCTGAATTCGAAAATCCTAAATCTAATTGTCTTTGGTTTACTTATTACAAATCGAGATCACATTAAACCAACATGCTGGTTCTTCACTCTTGATTGATTCCTCTTCTTGTCTCACGTGCTCAAGCAGAGCTAGTAAAGCTTGCCTCTGAGCTTTTTTCTTTGATCTTGTAATCGGTCCATCTGAGAAGATCAAGTCATCTTGAGCTGCATTCTGGTCCATCTCTTCCTCTCCACTCATCCAGTCGGCAACATAGGGATCTACTTGCTCTAGCTCCTCCATCCGCTCCTGGATCTCTCCCTGGTAAGCCTCCTCCTCTGGTTCCTTGGCGTCTTGGCAGTTGGATTGACTTGAGGTTGCATTTGACCCAATGGTGGTCGCACCATCCCCTCCTACTTTAAAATGATTTGACCTCAAATCCGATTCATCTGCAACAAAAGGGATCAAGTCAGAAACGTTGAATGTTGAACTAATGGTGTACTTACCTTGGAGATCAATCTGGTACGCATTGTTGTTGATCCTCTTGAGTACTTTGAAAGGACCGTCTGTCCTTGGCATCAGCTTGGACTTTCTCTCATTAGGAAACCTCTCCTTCCTGAGGTGGATCCACACGAGATCACCCGGTTCTAGCACCAATTCTCTCCTGCCTTTGTTTTTCTTTCTTGCATACATTTTGGTGCGGTCCTCTATGTTCCTTCTGACCTGTTCATGCAAAGATCTAACAAACTTGTCCTTCTTCTGACCATCAAGGTTATTCTGCTCTTTCAAAGGTAAAGCAAACAAGTCTAATGCAGACTAGGGATTGAATCCATAGACGGCTTGAAAAGGGGTGAGCTTAGTGGCTGAATGCATTGACCTATTGTATGCAAACTCTACATGCGGAAAACAATCTTCCCAAGTCCTAATGTTCTTTTTGATGATATCACGCAAGAGGGTAGACAATGTCCTATTGACAGTCTCAGTTTGCCCATCAGTTTGTGGATGACAAGTGGTTGAGAATAGCAATCTAGTTCCTAATTCCCCCCCCCCACAATGTTTTCCAGAAATAGCTAAGGAACTTAGAGTCCCTATCAGAAACTATGGTCCTGGGCATTCCATGCAACCTAACAACTTCTCTAAAGAATAGATCAGCCACTAAGGATGCATCATCGGTCTTATGGCAAGGTATGAAATGTGCCATCTTAGAAAACCTATCAACCACCACAAAGATGCTATCTCTACCCTTTCTAGTTCTAGGCAGTCCCAAAACAAAGTCCATAGAGATATCAACCCAAGGTTCAGTAGGAATAGGGAGTGGAGTGTACAAACCTGTTGGTTGCACCTTGGACTTGGCCTGCTTGCACACGACACACCTTGAGCACACCTTCTCCACCTCTTTCTTCATGTTAGGCCAATAGAAGTGTTCCTGCAAGGTAGACAGTGTCTTGGCTACGCCAAAGTGCCCCATCAACCCTCCTCCATGAGCTTCCCTAACATATAGTTCCCTCAAAGAACCACAAGGCACACACAAGCGGTTATCATAGAAAAGAAACCCTTTCACTTGATAAAACTTTCCACTAGCATGTTTCTCAGTGTTTCTAAAAGCTTCCTGAAACTCTGGATCATCAGCATAACAAGACTTAAGGTGTTCAAATCCCAAAAGCTTTGTTTCCATAGAAGATAATAGAACATACCTTCTTGAGAGTGCATCAGCAACTACATTCTCCTTACCTTGCTTGTACTGGATTACATAAGGGAATGTCTCAATGAACTCGACCCACCTAGCATGCCTCTTGTTCAGCTTCTGTTGCCCCTTGAGATGCTTAAGAGACTCATGATCCATATGGATCACAAATTCTTTAGGCCAGAGGTAGTGCTGCCATGCCTGTAGAGCTCTCACCAAGGCGTACAGCTCCTTGTCATAGGTTGGGTAGTTCAATGTGGCGCCTCCAAGCTTCTCACTGAAGTAAGCTATAGGCCTCTTTTCTTGCATCAGCATGGCTCCAATTCCCACTCCAGATGCATCACACTCTATTTCAAATGTTTTAAGAAAGTCAGGGAGTACAAGTAAAGGAGCACTGGTTAACTTCCCTTTTAGCAACTGGAATGCATCTTCCTGAGCTTGTCCCCATGCGAATCCCACATTCTTCTTGATGACTTCAGTGAGTGGGGCAGCAATGGTGCTGAAGTCTTTCACAAACCTCCTGTAGAAGCCAGCAAGTCCATGAAAACTTCTGACTTCTTCAATGGTTTTAGGAGTCGGCCACTCCTTGATAGCCTTCACCTTCACTTCATCAACCTGTATGCCTTGTGATGTAACAACAAAACCTAGAAAGACAAGGTTATCTGTTCCAAATGAGCACTTCTTGTAATTAGCATACAGATTCTCTTTCCTAAGCACATCTAAAACATGTCTCAAGTGCTCAACATGTTCTTTCATGGTCTTACTGTAAATGAGAATATCATCAAAGTACACAACCACAAATCGACCTATAAGAGCTCTCAAGACATGGTTCATCAACCTCATGAAAGTGCTAGGTGCGTTAGTAAGACCAAATGGCATGACAAGCCACTCATACAATCCTAACTTAGTCTTAAAAGCAGTTTTCCACTCATCTCCTTCTTTCATTCTAATCTGGTGGTAACCATTCTTTAAGTCAACCTTAGAAAAGACACATGAACCGTGTAACTCATCTAACATGTCATCTAAGCGAGGGATAGGATGTCTATACTTAACTGTGATGTTGTTGATGGCTCGGCAATCCACACACATGCGCCAGCTTCCATCCTTCTTGGGTACCAGTAGAACAGGTACAGCACAAGGACTCATGCTCTCTCTGATGTGACCCTTCTCCAAGAGATCATTGACTTGTTTCTGAAGCTCCTTGGTCTCAACAGGATTGGTCCTGTATGCTGGATGGTTTGGGAGTGAAGCTCCTGGTACAAAGTCAATTTGGTGCTCAATGCCTCTGATGGGTGGCAAACCAATTGGATTATCTTCTGGAAAGACATCCCTATACTCCTGCAAAAGACACTCAATCTCTTTTGGAATAACTGGTTCATGATTAGCCCCGGTGGTTAGTAACTCTTTAAACAAAACAAGGATCATGGGCTGTTGAGTGTTCAATGCCTCCTTGATCTCTTTAAAAGAAGCAAAAAGGTTATGAGTACTTACCTTGGTCGTGTCCTCCTTGAGTGAAGCTGAAACTGTGGCCTTAGCTTCTTCTCTTCTCAGCTTAAGTTGCACCTGATCTTGATGCACTTCTTGTGGAGTCAATGGCACCAGAGTGATGTTTCTTTCCTTGTGAACAAAGGAATGCCTATTCGTGTAGCCATCATGCACTGCCCTCTTGTCATATTGCCATGGGCGGCCCAGCAAGATGTGACTAGCCTCCATAGGTAGGACATCACAAGTGATCTCATCCTGGTATCTCCCAATGGTCAGGGGCACCATCACTTGTTTGGTCACTCGCATTTCACCTTCTTCACTTAGCCACTGGAGTGTATATGGCTTGGGGTGATTGCGGACAGTAAGGTTCAGCTTGTTCACTAGTGTCTCACTTGCCACGTTTGTGCAGCTCCCTCCATCAATGATCAAGCTACACACCTTGTCTAGGACTAAACGCCTGGTGTGAAACAAGTTCTCTCTCTGTTCATGTTCTTTCGCCTTTGGTTGAACATTGAGAGTCCTCCTGGTGACTAGAAGCTCTCCCTTGACAGGGTAATCCACGTCCTCCTCAGATAGCTCCTCTTCATCCTCCGACACTACATCTCCATTGTCGAGCATGATCATGATCTTCTTGTTGGTGCACTCATTAGCATAGTGTCCAAAGCCATGACACTTAAAGCACTTGACATTCCGGGACCTAGTAGGTGTTGCTGGTCCTTTGCCCTTGTCATCACGCGTGGAACCTACTGCTGAGGTTCCTTCTTTAGGCTTAGAGAAGGACTTATCATCCTTTGAGTAGGCTGGTTTTGAAGCAGATCCGAATTGAGACTTGGCAGTGCTTCTCCTTTTGTTTTGTTGCTCAATCAGAATGGCTTTGTGCAACAACTCATCCATGTCCTCATAATCTTGTAGCTCCAGCCTATCTTGGATATCTCGGTTGTGTCCTCCTTGGAATCTAGCCATGGTTGCTTCAGCATCCTCAACCACTTCAGCCTTCATGATGAGTGTCTCCAACTCCTGGTGATAGTCCTCTACACTCTTTGTCCCTTGAGAAAGTCTTCTCAATCTCTGGTGAAGGTCTCGTCCATAGTGAGCAGGGACAAACCTCTTCTTCATCAAGGTTTTCATCTCAAACCAAGAAGTGATTTGGGGCTCTCCATTGCGCCTCCTTGTTGTTGCAATCTACTCCCACCAGTTTATAGCATAATCACAGAATTCAGTGGCTGCTAACTTGACCTTCCTCTCCTCGGTGTAGTGTTGGTAACCAAAGACCAACTTTATCTTCTTCTCCCATTCCAAGTAGTGTCAGGATCATTCTTGCCATGGAATGGTGGTATCCTCAACTTGAGGCTACCAAGGTTGTCATCAGCCTGCACCCGTCTGTTGTGGTGCCTAGGTCGTTGTCCATCCAGTGAGTCTCCTTCACTCTCTTCTGCGGACTCAAGTTGCTCCTCATCCTCTTCCACTGCACGAGCTCCTCTCCTAGGTCTCATCCTAGCTCGTCCAACACCTACACATGCAGCATGATCAATACCAGGTAAGTCAATGCTAGCTAGGTTAACTCTCTCCATTCTCCTGGTTATCAGCGATCATGGCTTCAAACTGCAGTTGATCAAGCCGGATTTGTGGAACAACAGGTTCTCCCACGTCCTCTCCTTCTCTTCTTTCAGCCATAGTAACCTGAAAAGCAAGTTAGGAAAGCAAAATAACAAACAAAGCTCTCTCTCACTCGGTTTTAGTTGCCAAGTCTCTGCCTTTCTCACGAGTTTAGTTAAGATTCAAAGCTCTTTCACCTAAGCTCTAGAACTTTTATCCCAAGTGATTTAGATAGACAGATTGAGAGAGTTTGGTCACCAGTTCGCTTTACCACCCCAACTGGATTTCTCCTCAGCTCTTTGTTCTTTCTTTTTTTTTTTTTGATTTGGCCGATCTCTTTCTGTTTTTAGATCTTAGACCACTCTTTCTTTTGATTTTTTTCTTTAGGGGTTGGCCGGATCAGCTTACAACAGATAGAAAGAGAAGAAAGTGTTTGATGGAATGATAGATCTGAGTAGACAAACACGAACCCTAACCTTAAAGTGGCTCTGATACCACTTGGTGCGGCCTGGATAGGCTTGTTCTCCACGAATCACTTGAAGGGGATGGATAGAGGGTTGATCTAGAGGTTATTAGCACTCGGATCTGATGATGAACTGCTCTCCTTGGCGATGGGGATGCCTCAGAGATGTGTTGTTACTCAATGACACAAGATTACCTTGTATTGTCGTTGATGGATCACAAGGAATTCCTTCCTTTAGATGAAGATCAATGTTCCTTTAGCTGAACAGAGAAAGCAGAAGATGAGACAAGCAAATTGCTAAAAGTTTTCGAGATTGATTGAATCCGTTCCAAGCTGCCTGCGGCGCTTGCTTAAATAGAAAGCTACGTCTAACCCTAAACCTAAACCAAATTGGTTTTGGTTTTGTCTAATCCTATTCCTAATTGGTTTACTAACCCTAAACCCAATTGCAATTGGTTTACCCTGAATTCGAAAATCCTAAATCTAATTGTCTTTGGTTTACTTATTACAAATCGAGATCACATTAAACCAACATGTTGGTTCTTCACTCTTGATTGATTCCTCCTCTTGTCTCACGTGCTCAAGCAGAGCTAGTAAAGCTTGCCTCTGAGCTTTTGTCTTTGATCTTGTAATCGGTCCAACTGAGAAGGTCAAGTCATCTTGAGCTGCATTCTGTCCATCTCTTCCTCTCCACTCATCCAGTCGGCTACATAGGGATCTACTTGCTCTAGCTCCTCCATCCGCTCCTGGATCTCTCCCTGGTAAGCCTCCTCCTCTGGTTCCTTGGCATCTTGGCAGTTGGATTGACTTGAGGTTGCATTTGACCCAATGGTGGTCGCACCAGCGCATCTAATAGACCAAAGTTGCCTATCTGATTTGATAACTTGATAGTCAAAGTTATTCTTCATTGCAAATATCTCGAAGGTCGCCTTTAGCAAAGTTTTTGTCTGGAAAATTTGACCCTTCTTAACAACTTCGAGCAAAGAAAACTTTGACACATCGGTTCTGTTATCTTTTTCAGATAACATGGTTTCAACATCATAATCTATAACATCAACTTCGACTTGTTTCATCTTCTCTTTCTTCTTCTTCTTCTCTCTTTGCATATCAGCAAAAACATTCCCTAGATCGCCACCATGATAACCAATATTTCCCTCAGCTTCATCAGTACTTGAATTTGTTGGCAACTTGTTAAGATCGAATTCGTCTTCATCAATCTGTGCTTTATATGTTACACACAATCGAGTTGACCTATTCTTTTTAGCAAAACCACTAAAATTACTAAGTTGTCTATCGTTTGCAATGATAACAGGTGGAGATGTTGATGTATTGATCAACTCGGTAGGTAAATAACTCAACTCCAAATCGGCTAAGGTAGCTTCTTTGATACCAAAACCCTCCATAACCATTACCTTTAAATCCTCTAAGGTAAAACCTACCACCTTTCTCATCAGCCAAAAATACCCATCCAGTCGTTGCACCAAATTCTCAAACACCACATAAAGTATAGATATGCATCGTATTAGAAGAAGCGTTATGAAAATCACAAGAAAGACAATGGAGAATTCATTGTTTGATAAGAACAAGAGGAACCGATTAATTTTTGAATTTTGGGCAAGCAAAATCGCCTATGACACGTTTTAGGAAACTAGATATTTTAAAAAGATTTCAAAAATATTTGGTAACTCTATTTCCTTATTTTTCGGACTTAGTGTTAATCCTTATCGTAGAAGGTACGTTCTACACTACGTAGATAGAAGACCATTAGTCTGTAAGCAGTTTCTACTCTGTGTAGACATATGAGTACTCTTTAGATCTCATATTCTAATAGATTAGAAATAAATATAAAAGTAGAACTTGAATTCTGAAAATATTGTAGATAGATTTACAATGTGTAGACTTCACATTCATCTTATTTAGAATTCAACTCAAAAGTAGATTTCGAATCTTGCAGACGTAGAATAACATGTTTTACCTAGAAATCAGTTTCCACTTTCTCGTAGAACATAATTTTAAATTTTCAATTTAACAAGTTTTACAAAACAAAAAATATATCAGTATGTGCATATGGGTATTTTATGAATGTTTAATATTTAAAATAAGTTTTTTGATTCATGAAACTATTTTTATCAATAAGTTTAGAAATATGGAATGGGTAATTTAGGTAAAAAAGGGTCAAAATTGGTTTTATACTAATGGGACAAAGAAGGTGTTTTTTGGCTCTATTTTGGCAAATTTCCCTATTAATAATAAGTAGTATGTACATAAGTTTTTATAATAATATGGTGATTAGTGTTTAAATAAAATTATATAAAGAGAATAATAAATGATTCCTTAATTAAAGGAAATAAATAATTAGATATAACATTTATCAATAGGTCATGATCATGTAATAATATAGTAGATGGTGATTAGTGTTTAAATAAAATTAGATACAATTATATAAAGAGAATAATAAATGATTCCTTAATTAATAGAAATAAATAGTTGGATATAAATTTATCAATAGATCATGATCTTGCTTTAATAGAATATATTACCTTATTTCCTTAAAGCTAAAGGACACGAGAGTATAGGCGATTGAAGAGATAATGATAAGTTTCACATTCTAATATATTGATGTATATCCTTTATCTTCACCATTAGATTTGGGTCGATCATATATATCTCCCAATACCCTCCCGCAAGCTCATATATGGTAACACGTATGAGATTGGACAAATTTTCAATAGATGGTTGTAGAAATAACTCCTAGAAGTAGGTGAATAGAAGGCTTAGGATTTGTAACATTGAGCTCTTCTTGACCATTAGATTTGGATCGATCTTCTAGATCTTCCAATAGCAAGGAAAGAGATGACCCCTTTTTGAGACATCATCTTCCATGGAAATCTCCTATGAGCCTTTTAAATCTCTCATGCCTCCATGGTTTTAGTGAAACTTTAAAAGATCAAAATATCCTCAACTTATTATTAAAAAAAAAAGAATCTTAGAAAATGAAAATCGGTTTAGATCTGTTCCAAGTTTCTTTGTCCAGTTGGATTTTAATTAAAACAAAATTGTAACAAAATAAGAACTGATTCCACAGCTTGTCCATCTCTCCCACTGCTCTGGCGTCGTTATCTTTTCTATCTCGTTAATCTCTCCATTTCCACCGTTGAGCATTATGTTGTTGTCAATATCCTGTGAATGTCAAAACATAACGTTAAAGCATACAAACAAATACATAAATATCTTTAGTTTTCCTTAGTTTTCTTAGTATTCCTTAGTTTTCCTTGCAAAACACAGAATAATTCAGATGCAAAGAAACTTACCGTAGCGATATCCAGTTCTTCATTTATTCTTGAAAGAGGAAACCATTTCATTTTACTGGGTTTGAATGTGGAGTGGCACATCCTCAGATTTTTTACATCAGCTCCTTAAACAGATGCTCTGAACCTCTTTTACAACTTAAAAATGCCTCGAATGCAAGAAGCTACAAAACCCACATTTTGTAAGAGTTAGCTTAAGTGGTCAACAATAATAACAATGCCATAATGTTCTTTTACATACCTCGAGTGGAAGACATAAACTTAGAAGAGGCCATAATGTCTTATCTTTCATCAATCCTTCAAAATATCCATGGTGTGAAAGATCTCCTTCTTCATGTAATTTATAGGAGTATATTCCCCATAGAAAGGTCCTTTAGAACACAAGATCATCCACGACTCTCTGGAAAAAATCCAATACATTTTGGCGCTTTTTTTAATCTTAGTTTGCGCGCAAACAACACTTCCTAAGAAGTATAGAACCGCAATCTTCATCTTGTCTCAATGGGATCTCATTGCTACCAGCTTTGCGTTCACATCCTCCAACCTTACTAATTATCCTTTGAAATACTGCTTCAAAAAATTTGATACCAAACTCCTTATAACTAAGAGGATAGTTGCAACAATATAGTCCTAGTATCAATTTGTGTTTCCTCAACCCATAATGGATGGAAACACCATTGACATTGAACTAAACTTCTTTCCGCTTCGAGATATCGGCAGTCGGTAACAAGATTTATATAAGATTTTAAGATTTTTCTGTTATCTAATTCTTTTTGGGCATTCAGTCCATTTGCCTACAAAACTTTATGTTAATACAAATACATTGTATTTAGAAGGTGTTCGGTTTGTGCAAAATATGACTTTCTTATTGTTTTACATTATAATATTTTTTAAGATTTTGTCCTTTGTGTTTTTTGAATTACATTTTTAAGGGACGTGTATGTTAATGTTATCTGTAAGAATGTTTTTTGGAGAAGTTAATTGGTGAATATATTAGTGATATGGTTTAGTTTAATGTTTGTTTACATATTATAGAGTTTCGGTGTGTAACATATTTGTTATTTTTTGTGGGCATCATATTGGTTGTTTATTTTTTGAATTCATAAGTGGCAGATTATTTATTGCTTGTTACTTTTTGAATTCTACATGAGCCGGAGGTGAATTATAATAGTTATTGTTTTAAAGTATTCACTTTCGAGAAGAACCTACTCTGCAGTATATAATGGTCATGAAGTCCTCCTCCTTAATTAACCAAGCTATCAAAAGTATTGGCTACCACTTTTAGTATAAACTTAAGGATCTTTATGAATTATGACCATTGTATTTTCCTTTTTTGTTACCAAATTATTTTCTAAAGAATCGATTGAGCCACTTGTTATATGTATCTATATACTATTATTTTAAGAGTTAGTTTCCTACGTGTCAATTTCGTATTAATTTTTAGAGTGGTCGGGTACAAATATAACTTTAACTAATAATAAATTATGCATAATTGACATTATTAAAATTATTTTTATTTCTTGTTTACTTAATAAATTTACAATTGGGTTTCTAATTTTTCTTTACAAAATTCCCATAGAGTAAGAATTTATAGAGATAGATTAAATAAGACTATTGGCTTATGTCAAAATACTTATATCGATAAGGTCTTACATAGATTCAAGATGTATTATTCCAAGAAAGGCTTCTTGCCAATGTCTTATGGCATAACTCTCAACAAGACTCAATGTCCTTCGACACATAATACGCGTGAACGCATGAGCATGAGAGACATACTATTGTTATAGGCATTAAGTTTCTTAAGATGTGATCTTGATTCTAGTGGAAGATTTTTTATTTATGATATGATTTTCATGTTTTATACATTTTGTTGTGTTTTCAAATTAATGAAAGTTCTTTAAGATTTACTTAATTATTTGATGATTAAATAATAATCCTAAAATAAACTATAGGTCATCGAGTACATGACTTGATCATGAAAACCTATAAGTGAAAGATGAAATAAGTTATTGAATTTCATAGTCGAGGTTATTAAATTAGGACTAGGACGTTAGTAACCGCGAATGACTAGTATGTTAGGTGACTGATGAAAAATTTTCATGGAGTTATTTAATATGGTGTATTAAAATCAATCACATAGATATGTGTTGGGGAACATAGTATTTAATTGACCCACTATAAAAACTTTATAAGATTTTTTTTTCTCCAAAAGATCATTTTATTACTTAGACATGAGGTGGTCTAGGAAGCCAAACCGGAATAGAACAACCAACAAAATAAATCTCTCTATGGAAAGAGCGAGCATTCCTAGCTAGTACATCTGTAGTTCCATTGTGAGTTCGCGGGATGTGGCAAATCTCAAAGTCAGGGAAGCAAATCATCAGTGTCTGAATCGCTTCCATTTCAGTAGAAAAATTCAGCCATTCATGTGGCTCTGTTATCATTGCAATAATGTCTTTGCAATCCGTACCAAACCTCTGGCATGAGGAATATTAGAGCATACACTCCATTGCCCATCTAAGAGCCTCTAACTCCGAATGGAGCGATGACTCTCGCTTGCACAGGTTACGCATCCCCACAAGCTCAGTTTTCTCCTTGTCGCCCTTTCACACCCAGCCGCATCCACTATACTGATCTGTGGCGGTCCAAGAACCATCCACCATACAAATGTTTTCCAAACATAAGGTCTGGACAACTTCGCTTCTTTGCACGATCGGATTCTGATTGATAGACTCGTTAGCACTAAACCACGCAAAGCATTCACTCTCCGCATATCGTACTAGTTCTCTTGGATCTCTATCTATTCCTCTGAATAATTTATCATTTCTGGCCTTTCAGATGTACCAGATTAACCATGGGAAAGTGTCTCTATGTTGATCAACGGAAAACTCATTTTTCGCCAAAAAAGATAATCCATATTAGCAAAGATACTAGACAATGGGAAAACACTTTGGCCTGAGGGTATCGAAGATAAAGCCCATACTTGTACCGCAGGGCGGCACTCAAAGATAGCATGTGTAATTGTCTCCTCCAGTTCCCCACATCTGGGGCAATAATCATCGCATCTCAAATGTCTATAATTAAGATTTTTTGTGACCGCCACGTGTCCAGTGATTAATTGCCATATAAGATGGCACATCTTAGGAGGTGCATTTACTTTCCAAGCAAAGGCTTGAAGATCAGTAATACTGGGTTCACAAATCTCATTCTCCACATGATTCCTCAAA
This sequence comes from Moricandia arvensis, assembly GCA_905132765.1. Lineage (NCBI taxonomy): Eukaryota > Viridiplantae > Streptophyta > Magnoliopsida > Brassicales > Brassicaceae > Moricandia > Moricandia arvensis. The sequence goes on along the minus strand of CAJHQP010006421.1, from coordinate 10,987 downwards.
AGTTTTCTAGCCACCCAATAACCTGATTTAACAGTATATTGCCCACTCTTAGTATAACTCCAGCAGAAAGAGCCGCGGTGGTAAGTCTTGCTTATGGCAATAGATCTAATGAGGGAGACATCGTCCTTGTCAATGTAGTTGTTCAGTAAATCGGTATCCCAGTCCTTGGAAACATGATCGATAAGATCACTGACTCTCAAATTTGGATTCAGGACTGGAGCAGACGAGGAAGCCGGCCTGGAAGGTATTGTCGGAATCCATGGATCCTCCCATACCTTAGTATCATGTCCAGATTTGATCTTTTGTCTTACTCCCAACAGTAGTAAGTTTCGTGCAGCCGAAATGCTGGTCCAGACATATGAAGGGCTTGTTACCGACAAAACACGCAAAGGCGAACTCATCTGGTAATATCTTCCTCTTAGTACTCTAGCTACCAGTGAATCCGGAAACCTGACTAGTCTCCATAATTGTTTAGCTAATAAGGCCAAGTTGAACTCATGAATCAGACGAAAGCCTAGACCTCCTTCATTTCGTGGTTTGCAGAGTTTTTCCCATTTTGCCCAATGTATACCTCTTTTTGGTGGGTTTGCAATCCACCAGAACTGTGCAATGGCACTAGCAAGCTTCTCGCAAATCTCTAGTGGTAGTAGGAAGGTAGACATCACGTAAGTCGGGAGAGCTAATAGTATAGATTTGATTAGGACTTCCTTCCCACCTTTGGATAACCATCTACCCGTCCACCCATTCACTCTATGCATTAGTTTTTCTTTGAGGAAAGCAAAGAGTTTACATTTGGATCCACTGATATCCTCTGGTATACCCAAATATGATCCCATTCCACCCTCATTTTGAATGTCGAGCTTATCTTTAATCAACTGCCGAGTTTGGCCATTTATCTTCTTACCAAAGAGTATGGAAGATTTCTCAAAATTGATGCATTGACCAGACGCTTCACCATATTTCCTGAGCACTTTCATTACTTGCTCACATTCACGGGGTTCCGCCTTACAAAAGAACAGGCTATCATCAGCAAAGAGAAGGTGAGATATCGAGGGACAAGCGCGTGTGACACGCATCCCCGTAATCTTCCCTTGATTCTCTGCATGATTAAGAAGGCTAACGAGCGCTTCCGTGCATATAATAAAGATGAAAGGAGACAAAGGATCCTCTTGGCGTAGACCTCTTCCTGGAATAATGTTTCCCCTTGGTTGTCCATTTAACAGTACTTTATACCTAACCGAAGATTGTTATATGAGTATCATAAGAGTTTCTCATTACAAATATAAAGTATAATACTTAGATCTGAGTTCGTCATGGTTCTTTGTTTTTTAATTAGTTCACTTTTTTCTTGTCAAACATCAACCGTAATTGGTGATTCTAAAGGCACTGATTTGGTTTTCTATGAAGATTTACATTTATCTTTGGGTAAGAGAAATCATTTCAACAAAAATCCAGAAGCAATAATCAAGATATCGGTGCCCATCTCTATCTCGAATGTTCTTGCTCCTGGATTAATTATCTACACTATAAAACATATTATCAGAATATCTAATTTGATTTTTAAAGAAAATAATGTTTACTTAATTCATTACCTTAATTTTAAATATAAATATATTAGTATAACTAAATTTATTATTTTATCATTTATCAGGAATTATGTTGCATAATTGTTTATATTTTAAGAGTTACATTTATTTTGAATTTGAAATGTATCCTTAATTATAAAAATACTTATGTACTATTAAATCTTGCATTAACATATTTTGTCCAAAGAATAAGAATACAAAAAATGAGGTCTACTAGCAGGGCACGAAGATTTGCAAAGTTAAATCAGCAATTTCCTAAATTTTGAAAATTGTGAAGATGTGTCAATTTTTTTTTGCGGTGTTTTAAAAATTTGTCTAGGCATCTGTATATTTGGCAATTCAGGCTTAAATGAAATGATTTTTCTGAACTGAATTTTGAAAAATCCATCTATGTGTTCCCTTAATCAATAATTCTATATAAAACGCCTAAAAGCCATCTAAAGATTTCTTGAACATTGGACTTTTTATTTATGAAACACTTTAACAATGTGGATTAAAGAAAACAAATATTTCTATATCGACTCATATTAGTTAATGTTTCTAGTCTAATATCACGAGCTCAATTTAGAAAAAAATTAAAGTAATAAGTTAATGTTAATAAACACTAGGAAAAAGCTAAATAGAGTATTTGCATCTTCAACACAAACATTATAGTGTATTTAGCTATATAAACATTTCAAACATTCCCCCACATATTTTTAATGACCATGTTTCCCTTGTTATCTACAATATGCACATAGCTAAATACACAAACGTATTTTAGTTGAGAGTCCAAATATTATACTATCTACCACATGTTCCTAAACTTGTTTTTATTCTTAGAATATTCATTTTTCTGCAAATCTGAAACCTCTATTATCTCTATTATGAGTTCGTCATCGTCTCACACTCCTCAGTGTCACTTCCTATCTTTGTTTCCCTTCCCATCTGATCTAATCATTTTTTTACAAGATCTTTCTTCCAGTTCAAACTCCAAATCATCGTTGGCACAGACGATATGTCTCCTCTCCCATTTGAATTATGCTTTCAATTTTATTTCATTTTTCTTTCACAACTTGTGTTTTAGTTCACTGTTTTTTTGTAGGTGGTAAAAGATTCTAACGCATATAATTCCACCTCTCCCCATTTATGTTCGCTTGGACATAAATGTTCAGCATTTTTCTTATTTTGAAAACTCAAACTCCTTGTTCGAGCACTTACAAAATGAAAACTGGTCTTTGAACAGAGCCATTACAAAGTGGTTGCATAATTCAATGAAGGTCATATATTACACTAATGGTTACAAATTCTACCAATTAACTTGAAAACCTTTTTTAGCTTTCTAAAACTTAACCTAAGCAATGGAATGAATCTTTTTGCTTCTCCCACTTGCATAACTCTGCCACAATAATTTAGTTTTAGGTATTTTGCTAATTATGCACTTTTTTAGGATTTTGGGCCAATTTACTCAAGGAAATATTCATAGTAATATACTTTAAGCATCATGAGATTAAAGATTCTCGATGAAGACAAGAGTAATGCAACAGTATTTTGAAGGTCGAGAATATTGGTGAAAGCTCAGACTCTTAACTACATTCATTTGACGTAGTAAGGAAGGTCAAGAACGTAGAGAAGGAAGTAAGCCCAAGTCACACCAGAGATCCCTCCAAAGAAGAACCCTCCAGTGAACTTAGCCCATCCCTCTGCTGTCTGAAGCTGGTCAGGTTGCTTCTTCCGCCGAGTCAAAGTCAAACTTGGTGCAATCGACGGCTCTCCTTCCTTGAACGAAGAGATTCCATAGATAGTGAGGCACATGCTGAGGATGACTACAAGCCCAGCAGCGGCTAAAGAGCCGGCGGAGCCAGCGTAAGCAGTATTTCTTAATGGGCCAGCTTTAACAAATGGGCCCACTAAGAGGAAACCATGAGCCAAACCTACTTCGACTCCACGGAGGAGTGGGTTGACGGCCGTGCGGTAAGCCGGGAGGTTGGAGAGATACCACGCGATCAATGGGCTTGACGTCACTGGAGTTTCTAGACTTCCGATGAATGGATCGCCGTTGATTGGTTGGACGACTTGGAATGTTGGCTGCCAAGTTATCCATGTCACATTATTTGCATATTAACAGTTAGATCCATATCTATATAAGAATACGGATGCGTATAACTTTTAGTTACATATGTCAAACCCCAAATTCTCATTCTTTTCAGTTATAATCTACCGTAGAATAGGCTCTATAAAATCATTAAAATTGGGCATACCATGTTCTGGCCATTTAATCCTAAATGACAATATTATATAAAATACTGATTTTCCTAAGATATATGATAGCGCATGACTGGTAAATGGTATTGACATATTTATGTGCTTTAAGTAATTTTCTGATTTCGCACAATCTAATTTGCATCGTTTAATTGTTAACTTAAAGAAGATACCTTGTCTGACTGGACAGCTCGGACGGTGAAAGAAAAGGTTCTTTTTGGTCAGTGAAACGCCGAAAGGAGCACCGGAGATGCCCTTAGGAACAGCGAGACGCCTCGCAATAGTAGCGGAAGAGAAGCTTCTTCTTAGCTGGCTGGCCATTGGAGATGCAGTCGTTGCCATTATTTTTTGTGAAATGTTGTGGCTCTTATGAAAAGTAAATCAGATAGACTTCAGTTCGAGTTGAAGAAATAAGCAAATCTTATAGAATTGAGATTGCATATGCTGATGTGGCAAGACAGAGGATCTGGTTCGTGAGATTTTGTGGTTCTTAGGGTCCTATTTTTGATATACCGGACGCTCATTGGATGTGATCTTATCCACTTTGCGCTAACATTATAGCATATATATTTGTTTATATTTTGATCAAAAATATATATATTTGTTTATATATATAATATACATATTATATTATATAAACAATATGATAAATGGTGTCAAACAGTTATTGTGAGAAAATGAATTGTTTCTTTTTGTTAAAAGTTGGATAATCATCACTACTAGAATCAGTTTTTAGATATTCCGATTTTAAAAATAATTATTTATCTCAAAAGTGGGATCCTTAACTTACCACTAAACTACTAATGATTTAGTAGAGATAATGAATCATACTAGGACTTGGCATTTTACCCGTATCCAAAAATCGACCCGAAACTGACCTTAAAATTTTCGGTTTGGGTAGGAACCAAACCAATTTTTTATCCTATAAACAATATGATAAATTGTAGAGGACATGCGGGTTTTGGATCCAACCTGACCCGAACCAAGATTCGATGGGTATCCAAAATACATAAAACTTCTAGTATATATTAGGCATATTGGATCCAACTACCTACGACCCGAACAGATCCTGACCCAACATAACCCAAACCAAAATCAAATCAACATATTATAATTACCCTATTGAATCTAAATATCTAAGACCCGAAGGACTTGAACCTGACAAGAACCAACCCAAACCCGATTCAAAGACACGAATGCTGAAACCTAAATCTTACAAAGTCTTGTTGTCTGGTCATATTATAATCCAAAAATGAATATATGAAATACACAAAGCCACACAAAAAAAGATGTGACTCCTCCATAGATAAAGTATACATCAAACTTCCTTAAACAAAACCCAAACAAAGCTCTCTTTTAAATATCTGAATTATTTTGTATGAACCCATATTTTCGAAAACAAAAACAAAACCCTTTTTAGTAAAATCCCAATTTGAATGTAAAGTTTTTGAAAAAGGACACATAAACCTTTTTTACGTAAAAAACCAAATTTAAATTGATTTTTTTCTTTTGAAAATGGTAAATATTTTGTTAAATTTAACAAAGTCATTAGTAAGTTATGTGAATGATAAAGGTTCAAATTATTTAAAGTATTTCTACAAAATTAGATTATTTTTATAACTTTTCCGTGAACAAAAATTATTCTCAGTTTCATACATTGTTGAGGATTATTATTATTTTTTCATTGTTGAGGATATTATGTTTGATAATTTCATGTGTGAGACTTTTATGTGGAATGGTATTACATCCCAATTTGTATTATATGTGGAAAGATTTTAAAAAATTTAGTTTGGTTACCCGTGTAATCAATGTGCATATATCTTTTCAGTCACACGTCTAGAAAAAACTATTGAGTTGAGCTGAAACAGTGGAAGGATAGGTGACATATCGGAAAGTGATTCACGATATTGTGTGACTGAGACCAAAGAACGGTGAAAAGTTATGTGATGATTTCATAGACAGTTAGAAGACTAATAAGCCTCCAAAAAAATTAATGCACCGCTTATCGCACATAATGGAGCCCATGAGCTGAGTGATTGGGAGGCCCCTTGTAATAAACGTCTTCATGAGGAAAAACAATATTTTAAAATAAATAGTTCGAAAAAGGGACGCATCAAAATAAGAAACAAAGAAGAGATATCTAGTCGAGTAGTGAGTGGTCGAAACTGTCTGAATAAAGATCGACCAGCTTCTTACTTGTTTCCTGACCCATCATGACATGCACTTCTCAGCCTTTTTATTAGTTCAGTAAATAAGTCATGTTACTTGCACTTGTCCACCTGCCAGATTCATTGAAATGGTCATGTGATTGTCCCAAGCTGCCTGCTTGCTTGTTCATTAATTCAGCTATGTGCAAGTCACAAGCTGCTTGCAGTTTTCTTCATGGGAGGGAAAGGGCATCAATTTGTTGCTGAAAGTGATGAACTAGCTCTCCACTTTCCCTTGCACAGCCTTGCTTTGTGCTGAGTGAAATCCACCTCTGAATCAATCTCACCAGCTATTTAACTCCTTTCTTACCTACTTGGTCGTCCACAACCACAAGAAAAACAAAGAAATTTACCAAAGAAAATCAGAGAAAAAAAAAATCAAACGGAAAATCAATGAAAGCTTTGGTGAATTTTTCTTGTCTTCCATACCTCAGCATGGACTTGTGTAACAGCAGAAGACCAGCTGTGAGTTTACATTTAAGGAGAGAATCATCAGAGTTTATCAAGTCGTGAGTTGTAGCTTGAAGTGAGTGTTCAGCCGAGATCATCTAGCCCCTCAGCTGATTCGAATCTCAACGATTAAAAGGAGAAGGAGAAAAAAGAATTAACTAGAGGGAAGAAAGTGAGATCGAATTATGGGATTAGAATATTATCAGTACGAGCTCAAGACAAAGGTTTCGAGCGTTTAAGAAGGGTTTGGTCGACATTCGGAATCAGAGAGTCAAACCACATTGGTTAATCACTATGAGTCACGGTTACATGTTTATTAACAACTTTAAATGCAGGTTCCTGATATCGGAGATGAATCCTGAGCTATGAAAGTCGGACATGTCTAGGTGTTAGTTTGTGGTTATGAGGCTTGAGATGACGTTTGAGCTAAGTGGATAGCAGGACTAGTCTAAGCACTCGGTTTACGTGATTGTGTATGATTGTGTTATGCTATGGAATGTATGTACCTCATGTTGGTACTGTTTTGTGAGAATTCCATTGTGGTTCTAGTAGTTTTCAAGTCATTGCTTTGTCAAATGGTACCACTGAGCACGTCGTGGCCCGAAAAGTGGTGGGCTCAGTTTAGCTTGGTTTGATCACCAAGTCCGAGTGTCACACGTGGATGTTTCAACCTCTGGTGATTACGATTGAGGACCGGGGCATGGATATTGCGACTGAGGACCATGACCGGGTGGTAAGATATGAGCACCTATGCCTTTATGGTGTCATATTGAGGGAATTACCGGTGTCCCTTGTGTGGAGGAAGAATGATTCTGTTAGGCCATATGATTAATTATAATATATTTTATTAATGGTTCTTACACTCATGAAACATATTCCAATTTATTATTGTTTTAATTGTTTACTGCTTTGATCGTTCATTCTTTAACATCTTGAATATTGATTGATGAACTAGCTATTTTGCTTGTATTTGGGGTTAGGCTGGGATGATGAGTAGTTATGTATGCTAGATAGGGAACCCTGGCCCGCTGAGTAAAATTGGTTCACTCACTCCTCACTAACTCTTGCAGGTAACCAGTAGAAAGGATCATAGTGCTCGCGAAATTGTAGGTGCTGGTGTAGATTGGACATCTTTTGCTAAACACTCGTTTCAAGATATAGTATGTTTTTTTTGTTTTCAGCTGCAACAATGTCCTTTATGTATAGTTACTTTGGGCTTGTGAACTTCATATCATATATATGATATAAACTATGTTTCATATTTGTGGCGTGTTGAAATTGATATTAGGTTAGTCCAAACTAACATAACTATATGACTCAGTACGTGTTGCAACTAGTTAGGCCAAAGATTAGAGGAAACACGTTGAATGGATATGCCGAGTTACAGAATCATGTTTTGTGACATCAAAGGCTGTTCTCAAACTGTTGTAACAATTCCGGAACTTGGCTGAGGAAGATTGTTGGGTATGTTCTTATTTTTGTTTGGTGCCCGACCTGCCAACTGATTTCTTAAAAGGTTCATGTGTGTTACAGAGGTGGTATCAGAGAATGGTATATATCATGTGGTCCATCACATGCTTATCCGTGTTTTATTAGGTCAAAAGTGTAGCAAAAATGTGTTAGGGAACCAGCAAAGTTCCGCTTTAGTTAGTATTCTAAATAGGAGATTCCCTTTTCGTGGATTGCATATGGCAAAGAGAGGAAGTAGTGAAGGGGGAGAAGATTGGATGCTGGGTACATGTATAGTCTCATGATGAAGAGGAATGGGATATGAATCCAAGGAAGGGTGTAAATACTAGCATGCACTAACCAGAAGTTCATGAAAGATAATGTACGGGGAGACATTAATCTGTGCGAACACAATCAAGAAATACCACCCTAAGAGAACTTTCTACCAAATTGTACTGCAAGGGAAAGCCCTGAAATGGCTAATAGTGAGTCAAGTGTTCGGGGACCAAGACCAATAAGGAGGAACATCCAAGGTGAACCAGAAGCTCTTAATCAACAACAACAAGAATTGGAAATGGAGCACACTCTGAAGATGCTTCATGACGTGATAGCCATGACACTGCAACAACCTTAAGTGCAATCTCAGACACTCATGGAACCACCACCTCCCTTGGCTATCCCAATGTTTCCATTGATAACTACCATGAAGAATATGAAGACACAACATTTCGGAGGAGGGCCAGATCCCTTTGAAGCTGATCAGTGGCTTTGAACCAAGGAGAAGAACCTTGCGACCATGACTTGTTCCGAGGAGTCAAAGAAGAAGATGGTTGTGCATTACTCAGCCAAAGATATGGCAGAATGGTGGGAGAAATGGAACCGACAAGTATAACATCTGGTCACCACTTGGGCAGCATTCAGAAAGGAATTTGAACACAACTATTTTACCCCAGAGTGCAAGTGAAGGCTTCAACGTCAGTTTGATAACCTGATACAAGGAGATAAAACAGTTAGAGAACATGAATCTGATTTCATGCGAATGCGACGACACGTTCTGTGAGGAAAATATGATGAGGAAACCATATCCAACTTTCCGTTTAGTCTGAAACCAGAGTTAGAAAATTGGCTGCCAGTCGGGAACTACGAGAGTCTCACTGAGTTAGTGGAAAAGGCAGTGAATGTGAAGATCATATTAAAACCTAGGAAGGTGGCAAAGAAATCCAAGTAGCATCAAGAAGGAAAACATGATGGTACTCAACGGTAAAGATGAGGAAAAAATATTGGGAGGGCTAAGTCTACGATTGTTGTTCACATGAAAATGCATTAATTGTGGCAAGATAGGCCACAAGTCAAGTGAATGCTCCAGGAAGAAACCTGAGTCCTTTCAGTCAAACTCATACAATCCTACATGTTACACATGTGGAAAGAAAGGACACATCTTTACCTAGTGCATTGTCACCCGTCCTATCCCAACTATGTCAATCATTGTTCATCCTCCTACAGCTCCACCTGCAATCACATCAGCGCCAAAAAGTAAAACTATAGGGGGTAGAGTTTACGTTTTAGAACTACATGATCCTAAGCCTTTGGGCCCGTCCAAGGGTCCCATGACAGGTATTTGTTTTTTTATCTTTGCTTCTTTGATTTTGTGTTGTGAGATTGCTTGTGATGTATTATTGGTTGATAGCTATTGGATATATTGTTGTGTTGTTGATATGTATTGATGTTGTGGCAGCAACTGTACATGTTGTGGGGCGTCCCATGAATGTATTTCTCCGTACTGGGGCCACACATAGCTTTGTGACCGCTGAGGTAGCTGTCGAGTTTGTGAGTTCATTTGTGGTTGACATGATGAATGTGGCTGTAATGAATCTTGGAGACCAAACCCTCTAAGCAGAGGAATGCATCAGAAGGTTCCACTAGTTATTTTTGAGAAGAAGTTCTTGGTAGATTTGTTGGTGGTGCCCTTAAAAGGATATGAGGTTATAATGGTATGACTTGGTTCTCAGGCTATCAGGCACAATTGGATTGTGTAAAAGGTCAGTTATGTTCAAGGAGAATGGGCAAAGGCAAATGGTGTTCTATGGAATCAGTCCAAGCAAGATGGTATCCTTGGTGGCAGCATTAATAATATAAAATCTGCTTAAGGGTGGAGAAGCGTATTGATGTGCTCTTAAATTAACCTTGAGCAACTTTCTCTCTCAAATAAGAGGTTCGGTTGTAGTACCTAGGGATCAAATCCACATGAAGCTTGGGCGCTCAATAGACTTATTAATATTAAGATTAAGCTAGGCAAGTATTAAATAAGTAGTAAATAATAGCAGTTGGTTTGTAGACAATATGATGAAATAGCTATATTTAGGGTTTCAGACAATAGTATTTTGATGTATAGGTGCTACGGATGTTTGATAAACCATCCTAGAACTCGAATTCAATAGTAAGATATCCAGCTCTCGTTGTGAGTCTAATCATGACTAAGTCTTTGTTCCAGCTGTTGCATGGGAATAAAGATCGAGTACCGATCAATACTATGAGATGAGTGTCAATAGATACTTCCTTAGGCAACCATAAACTTCCTAATCAATATGTTGACTATGTTAATCTAGATCAGCTTTCGCATGTATCTAACAACCTAGCTCAGCAGAATTAATATCAGGTGATGAATTTCCTGTTGTAGACTGTACTTATCGGTATCCTAAGTTCAAGGTTCTAGTTAGCTACTCTATAAATCAAGAAATAAGTTCAGTTCTGATAAAGGATCCTAAAGATTCACCCTAGCAGTTATATATCTAAGTAATACATATGAAACCTAATAAAACTCTAAACCTAACAAGAGAAACTACCCAAACATGATTAAACAAAACATAACAATAATCTGAATAAAATGCATGGACTATAATAAAGTAAGAAACAATGGAGTTCCAATACAAATCTTTGAATGAGCCTTTGTCTTCTCTCCAAAACTACTAACCCTTGAATAATATGTTCTGATAAAGAGAATAGAAAAGCTTGTCTTTTGTCTAAAAAATGGGCAAACACCAAACACATAAATAG
>CAJHQP010006420.1:0-38418 GCA_905132765.1 Moricandia arvensis | reverse complement strand
ACCAGAGGGATATATTCTTGATTCAAATCGCACCCCGACTTTTAAGCCCATTTTACTCTGACAACCATACAACCTAATACGCTTCATTTTCAATACTTTAAGAAAAACCTCAATAGTGCGACAAACGTTTTCAATCCCAACCAAGACATAAGTTTTAAGTTTGCCCCACACTAACTTCTTGCAAACTCTTCACACAATTCTACTTAGCCATTCTCTAAGAAAATTCAATCATAACACATATAAGATATACCTTTGACACATCATAACAACACATCATTCGCGCTAACATTAGACCTTTGGTTTCTTTTCCACCCCTTACCACAAATTCCCAATTTTTCAAAAAAAGCGGCCAGCCAGACATTAATTGACTAAGCCCTACCCGCTTCTGAACCAAATTGAAGTACACCCACCTACCAAAACTTATTTGAAAATTCGTTGAAAATTGAAGTAATGATCGAGCAATTTTTAAAATAACGAATATAAATAAATACTATGCAAGACCTTTATTAATGAAATTAAAAAAACAAATACATAAAATTTGTAGTGTTCGCCATAACAGAGTTGAATCAAATTCCCAAAACATACCACAAGTTAAAACACTCTTTCTGATAAGACTTTCTAAGGCCTCGCGCCATCTGGTTCACACAACAAATCCTTACTTGCATCAACAAAAGGAGACACTGATAATACAAAAAATACTCAGTGATAATGCTCAAAACCGCGCCACGATGGCAACCATAACATATCTAACATTCGCAATTAGTTTTTCGCTCTAACAACGCTAACATTCAGTTTTCCTTCTAGCAATCTAGCAATTTCATTTCATTCTAGCATCCTAACATCCATTTCAATTTTAACATCTTAACATTACCATTCCTTATAGCATCCTAACATTCCATTCCGTTTCTAGCATCCTAAGCATTTCATTTCGTTCTAGCAACACTAACATTTCATTTCGGGTTCTAGGCAACCAAGCGTCCATTTCCTCTTTAATACTTTAACGGCATATTCGTTGAACTACCATTTCTTCTTATATATATATATATTTTTTTTTCGTATTGTCCATTCACTTATTCAGTATATATTTTTCTGCGACCCCGAAGGTCCACTTACGGCCCACAAGTCAAGATCATACATCGGCCCGGTAGAGAAAATCATACACGGCATGTAGCCATTCATAACGCGGCCCGTTAGCTAAATCATATTTGCCCGTAGCCATCATACCATCACCGGCTCGCCATTTTCCGACCCGTCGTTCAGTCATACGGCCAACAATAGCCCTCGACCTTCGAAGCTCCATCATGGGTCAAATCCAACATATGGCCCAAAGACAAAAACGATCATAACATCTTTTATGGCCGAAGTCAAAACGTACTTTTTTCTTATAAGTTTATTCGCGTAATCTTATATTTCTTATTAAATTATTCAACTAAGCCATCGTACTTTCGTTATCTAAGTTTTTCACTTCATTTCGTCTTTCTTATTTAAGTTCATTTTATTTTATCTATTCCTTAACAATATTCCTTTAACATGTTTTTATTCACTTAATTTCGTACTTTCTATTTAAGTTCATTCATTTTATCATTCTTAACAATATTTTATTTAACTTGTATTCAGTTTAGATCAAATTCCCACGTTTCCCACATGAACAAATTTCCTGCAACTTTACCATCAAATACACTTCTAGCATGAATATGCTACAGAAATATGAAGAAGTTCTTGCGATCCCTGAATATTACTTGCAAGAACGAGGAAAGAATCTTCCATAAAACAGCATTATTCATTCTACATCCTAGCATATCCAATCTAGTTCCCTAAAAATATCTATTTGGTTTCCACAAATCAATCCTCACTTGACATGTATCTTAAGAGATCGAAGACTCTGAACTTTCTGTGTTTTCTCACAAGAATTTCTTCCATCTCCTAGGTTGATCCTGCCCATGGAACAATCGTGCACTCTCTAGGATTTCGTTCTTTCTCTAACTTCTCCTCTAAGAATCCTTTTTATTCTTTATTGTTTAAAGAATGAAGTAACTAAGGTTTCCTTTTATAGGATAACTTGCTCACCAAGCCGGGTACTTAATGTCATGTTTTCCTTATTGGCTCAGTCAAGATCAACGCCATCAATGCATGATCCTTCTCTGCAAAACTTTCCTTAATTGATTCCTAAATTTCCAAATTCCTTCTATAGATTTCCTGAAATGATGACCATTCAGAAAATTCCTTATTTGAAACCCACACCTAGCCGTAGCAATACTTCCTTTTAATTAATCTTGATAGTTTTCGTTCTTTTATTTCGTTATGACACCTTATTATTCCGTGATTAGTTTTACCGATTTAGCCTAATCTGCAATTATTCCAAGTTCTCACGAACATCCGCAACACAAAGTCAAAACTAGCATCTTCATCCATAGATTTAATGGTAGTACACAGTGTTCCCTACACTTAGAAAAATAAACCCTTCTCAGAAATCAAAAGACGCTCAGACGACTAGACTTATATAACTATTGAAATTAAGAACCTAGTCTACGCTAATGAGCAGTGCTATTACACCTCTCCCCCCTCCAAAGGAACGACTCATATGGATTACAACTACTCCATAGACTCGGATCCAACTTCTGCTTAAATTAAAGACTAAGCGGGAATAGGACGATCGAGAGAGGATGAGGCCTAGCTACTAATTTAAGCACGGCTGCACTGACATCCTCTCCAACATAAGAGTCTCCCTATAAAAAATGAAGCGCCTCAAATAATCCCGTCGTCGACGATCACATGCAAGTCCACATAATATGGAGGAATAGGATCGTAAAGTGCAAAAGAGACAATGATGAAATACTAAAATTAAATTTCGTCGCGAAAGAAACATATCAGATATGCCGACTGCGATATAGTATGCGCTGGCCCCATATTTCGCTGTCTGAAAATAGGAATGCACTCTTCAGAACAGAGGCATCTGTCAAGGTATACCAAGATGAACAAATAGGAATCTCTGTCCACGTTCTCACGTTTTATCAACCGAAAGAAAATCCGCTTGATTGTTCATCAACATATTGTTTCACGGCCTCAAACAATAAGAGAAGCGATCTTTCCCATATTATACACATAAGTTACCGGAGGGACAAGAGAACCCTCGGCCCTTAATCCTCACATAAGATCGTCATCCCTCGTGTTGAAGCTTAAAGATACCACACTATCCTTACGCGAAGCTGCAGACCGCGAGCAGTGAAGTACTTGGCTTATCGATATCCTGAAACGGTTCAGGTCTAAACTCATGATCTCCAGGTTAGGAAACCATAAGCCGACACGAAAAAGATGCACTTCGTAACACGCAAGTAACCACGAGGAGGTCAGTCTTAGCGCTTATCTCCATGCCTCAGTAACGAAACATTTACCTCATCTGAGAGGAGCACGACAGAAAGTCACGAGATGTCCTAGGTAGAGTAGTACATCTCACTTGTCGCCTCGCAGGATTATCTCTGTTGTGAGAGGCTCAAAGCGAAAAACGGGAAGCATGGCTTGGGCGGTATTGTGGCCATCGTAGATCCGCATGTAGCAATACCCATGCCATGGCTTCATTAGCAACACAAGGATCGATGACGATGCGGTACAAACTTAACTTTCGTGGGTTACATCGTTACGCGATCCACAGTCGTCCTCAGGCGGAAAACAACAATGGAAGGTTCATCTAACGAATTTTAGGGTCGTGGGCATAACCTAAGAAGCGTGACAGCAGCTCCTAGTCAATCTTTTACTAGAAGACATAATGGAAATATCAAAGAGAGAAAATAAAGCGATAATTTCTACCTTATAAGAAAGTTCTCTGTTTGAGGATGAAGGTTAGCAGAGTAAGAATAAAAATTTCACCCTATACTTATAGTGAATCCACTTGTAGCTTTCGCGAAAACACGTTTTATTTCATTCATGAACATCTCAACACATTGATCATGACTATCACGCCTAATACCTACCTCACTCACTAAGAATACACTATCGAAAATAATTCTACAGCTGGACGGCTAACTGTGCTAGGTCACACGAAATCGTGTTAACAAATCTAACGTCTAGCACTCGCCGATAAAAATACTGCATTAAAGGAAAAACAAGACCTGGAACACCGAAAATACAAAGCAGCCAACGCCCATCTATAGCAGTGGACATAGAGAGAGCTGAATTATGTATGTTTCGTTTAAGATTAGAAACGATCATAGTTTTCGTCGTCCAAACACGGAACGCCCAAGTAAACTCACAGTATAGATCTAACCAATGATCTTTCATATACGCGTAGAAGTTGGCTATGCCCTGTGCACTCTCACGTACTTCTTGCCCTCTACTTTGAGTGCTCCAATCGCCTCGAGTCCGCTGCCACTAAACTTTTCTCAACCTAGATCCTCTGCCGCCTCAACACCTCTTCGATCATCCACCCTCACCGCTGCAATGCATTCCTCGTCCAGCTTCTATAATACATGACGTCACCCCTCTACCACCATCATGACGTCGATCACCATCACTGACGTCACGTCCTCGCATTCCACCAATTTCGCCTTTCTCCTCGCAGCACCTCCTCACCCTCTGTGCCTCCTCGCCATGCAAGATAGTTCATCCCTCCAACTCTGCCACCACCATGACGTCACCTCGCTTGCCTGATCACCAGATGCGCCTATCCCTCTGCTCCCTCGCCCTCTGTGCTCCTCGCCATCACTCTTCCCTTCATCATGCATGAATGTCTATCCCTGACGCCACCATGATGTCATCATCCGATCGCGCATGATGTCACACTCTCGACTCCACCAGGCACCCCTCACTGCACCTGCCACTCCTCGCCCTCTGATCCTTGGCATCAATCCATCTCTCTCTCTGCTCCTCCAGGTTCTTGACATAAGCTCTCGCCACCATAATGTCACCTCCTCGGCACCAACACACTCTTCGCCTCTGCTTCCTCTGTCCATCAGGTATCTCCTGCGATCACCAATGAACTCACGCACCACCTCCTCGACTCCATCGCTCTAGTCTCTCCACCCATTCTGGGCGATCTGCGATATCTCATATCATATTGTATAATCCCATCCTTTAAACTATCAGAACTCAATAACAGCTTTCATTTTGTCTGCAACCTCAAAGTGAATAGTTGATTTATATAGATGATAAAAATAAGAGCATGCTCATAGTTTATTCTCGCTAACCCACTTAAGCCAAACCGGTAAACATTACGACTAATTGGACTTCGAACAATACTAACGATTCTTCGAAAAATACTGCGTAAAAATGCGATAACTCATAAAATTTACCCTAAAGAGGCCTAGCGTCGAAAACCCACCTATGATTTAACTCAGAGAAAGCCAAGATGCAACGAAGCGTTTACTCTATCGTGATAGAGAAAATGCGAGAGAGATATAATGCAGAATTCTGAGATAAACACAAAGCTCGAGAAAGAATAAGAAAAGATCTCTAGAAAAAGTGATGAATTCGAATGCAGGGGCGGAAAAGGAAAGGCGGCCCGACTTGGAGGCATATATAAGCGGAACCCATGCGACGAAGCAATAGGAACAAAAAAAATTACTTAGAAAACATTAGCAACTTAGAGAAATTTTAGGCAAATTCGTTTTCATTATTGAGAAATGCCGAACAAATAGGTTTAAGAGCTTAGGTGGTTAGGAATTATAGATCTGTCTGAATCTTGAAGATGAAGCTTTTAAGACATGTTGTAACGCATCCCCCCCGTTTTATTCTCTTAACGCGAATTCGGAATAAGAATCAATCTCTCTTTGCTCTCAGTTTCAGTATTACTTTACTTTGTTTTCTCTCATAGTTTGGATATTTCGTTTTCTTACTTTCACAGAAATCCGGATCCTCAGATTAAAATGGGATTCATTTTGCTTTCTTACAATTCAAATCTCGACAAGTGCAAATTTCGGTTCCCAAAATTGCACTCTTCTTAAGCTTGTTACACTTTGAGAAATGAACGCCACTCCTCTTATTTACTGCCATCATGACAATTTCCATTTGAGTTTACAATTCCTCCCATCAAGGCCAAATACATTTTCAACTCCTCTGCTTGATATCCAAGTGCAGGCCAGTGGAATGAGGTTTTCTGCACTTCCAAAAAATAAGTTCTTTGAAGTCACCCTGCAAAAACAATCTTGTTGTAAACAGGAGACTTTGTTCATGCTCTTCAACGTCCCATAAGAATTGTAGATAGCCTACCCTCATCGCAAAACTACACGTATTTGAGACGGTCTTCTTTTGTGGATTAAAACTACTCTTCTATGTGTCTTTACACCATGCCACACCGCAGAAGTCTTGAATTCTTATCCACTCAAAGGCCACATTAACCCATAAGCCAACATGTCTTGGGGGGGGGGGGGGGGGAACCATCGAATTTTTTGCCTTTGCACAATGTTTCACCTACCACTTCACTTGAGACTTTCCCCCCCCCCACTAATTGAGCTAAAAAGCATTCGGTAGCTTCATTTTTGGCCTTCATCTAAATATCCGTTGGGGACCATCTTCTCCTGTTAAAAGACAAGTAGTTTCTACCCTTCCAAATAAACTAAGCCACTCATGGCCAAGATCTTTTATCCTCTGCTTCTCCTCGTCACATTGAGTTCAAGTTTATTAGATAGTTAATATTGGTGAACATATTGCCGGCCCAAAACCCAAACTCTGGTTGAGGAATTCCCGGGAGCGCCCTCACATGTCTTGCTGGTTCACATCCGAAGAGCACATGATGAATCGTCTCTCCACTCCAAACGCACACGTCTGACATTACCACTGCACCTTGCTTATCAAAATTCCATACTAGTAACACTCACTCAAACTTTCCAAAGGAATTTCTGATCTTTTGGAGCTGTCGGAATCTTTCCGAAATTTTCTCTTTGTATGAGAAGATTGATAGAGTGAGAAACACATGCACACAATGATTTTCTTAATCTTCAAATCTCAACCAAACTAATAAGCAATGCCTGGCACAGACATATTGTCGCTTCTGCTAAAGCTTACAAACCAAGACAGAGTCAACACGAGATATCAATGATGTTTTAAATATAATCAGATTAATGTCCCCTGTCACAAAGATCTCTTGCAACACAAGATATTTCACTTCCTGCGAAGAAATTTGTATTAAGGGATTTGGTCATAAGATTCGCATAAAACGTGACATTCTTAATCCATGGTGCTCTCATCCCCAAGATCGGATCTTCTACCCATTTGTCAATCCAAAATCTCGTGTTTCGGCCACCAACAACCTTCCACTTCAACCCTTTTTGGAGCAGTTTCCTGCCATACATAATACTTTGCCATGCAAAGGATGGCCGACCTCCTACTGGCGCTTCAAAAAATTCAGAATGAGGATAATATCTACTCTTTAAAAACCTTGCCGAGAGACAACTCTGGTTGATTATATCAGTTTCCAACCTTGCTTTGCCAATTGACCTGCAGCTCAATTGGTGACATCACTCCTGTGTGGGTGTTGTTAAAGGGGTGGAGACCAGGTTCGAGTCTCCCAAGAACCTACCGTGGAAACGTGTGCACGGTGAGGGGTTCGGGTCAATGTGCTACAACGTTGTGGTCGCGGTCCCTGTCGTGGATCCGAGGCCCGACCGCCAGTCGTGGACGCCCTGTGTGGGTCCCACTAGGGTCATATGCCATCATATAAAAGTCGACTTTTGTTGTAACAGCCCTCCCCGTGGGACCCACTGGCGCTGTAGCGCATCGACGCCTAACCCCTCTCCTGTGATACAACCTGCCCGAAATAGCCCCCAGGCCTCGGCTCACAAATAGGTTAATTGTGCGCTTAATTGTAAATCCCTAGTTATATTTTGAAGTTCAGCTTTCTCATTTTCTGGAATCAAACCGCCGAAAGTGATAGAAGACTTTTGAAAATTGACGCACTGCCCAGTTGCTTCTTCATAGAAATTCAGAATCCTATTTAGATTTTTGCATTGGTGAACCGAAGCTTGGCAAAGAAACTAGCTATCATCAAGAACAAGTGATGGATTGATGGTCCCCAAGTCCAAGGAACTCATTCTTGTCAAAAGCTCATTCCTTTCCGCGACATTCAACAAGTGAGAGAGGATTTTTGTGCATAAAGCAAATAGGAATAGGTATATATATAACGAAATGTGCAGTTAGTAAAACGAATCTGAAAATTTTATTTAAATATTTTTAGAACCAAATAAAAATACTTCTATATTGGTATATATATACCTTTTCAAATGTTCATGTTTTTCCTAATTTTTTGGGGAAAAATTATTTATTTTGTTTATTTTCTTAAGTAGAAAAGGGAATTATAGAAAAAATAATATAAATTTGAGATTAGTCTAAGGGGAATACATATAGGCGGAATTTATAGAAAAAAAATATAAATTTGAGATTAGTCTAAGGGAATAATTAGGCTTTTTTGGCCTAAAAACAATTATTCCTAAAAACAACACTAAAGATTAAAGTTTGCTACTTTTTTTGGGTCCCACAACAGAGTAGGAGCTTTGAAAAAGCTCTAATTCTAATTCCTAGTGTTATGTAACTTATATTCGTATAAAATGCAACGTGGTTTAGACTGAATTTTGATTGAAACCTGTAAACACAATATTCAAATAACAAAAAAAAAGAAAAGAAAAGTAACAACTAGAATATCTCGAAATCTATTTTAAAAAAAAACCAAGAAGAAAATAGATGGGAGATGCCATCTTTTTAGAACTTGGTTCAAATGCCAGACTGGCCTAGCCTTTTTGCTTTACCGTAACCCAACAAAGACCTCACACACTCTATCTCATTTTTCTTTATCTCCTTTTGAGGAGGAAGTGAACACACACAAACAAACTAAAGCTGCTTTCAATTACTAAGGCGTGACCGAACGTGGTGGCGTCCTTGATTCCCCTGGAGGAGTCTGACCCTCTGATCCTTTTGACGGGTCATCAGATGATTGTCTTAATCCTTCATCAGTTGTTTCACTTCTGTTCACATCCTCAATCATTCTCAGCACTTCTTGCATTACTGGTCGTTGATCAGGAACCGTAGAGACACAGGCCATTGCGATTTGGAGAAGCTGAACCATCTCTTCCTCAATGTTGTGGTATCGCATCAGCTCAACATCGAATACTTCGGCGGTCCATTCTTCTCTAACCACAGAAAGTACCCACCGAGGTAGATCAATGCCTTCTTCACCAAGTGATGCCTGGTTTGGTGATTTACCAGTCAACAGTTCAAGCAGCAACACCCCGAAACTGTACACATCTGATTTGAAAGTTACTTTCCGTGTCTCGAGAACTTCAGGAGCATGATAACCCGCCAAACGGTTTGGTGGAGTTGAGTTACTGAACAGTTGATTAAGTCCATAGTCAGAGACGCAAGCGTCTTGGTTTGGTTGTAGGAGTAGGTTTGAGGCTTTGATGTTTCCATGTACCATTTTGGCTGAAACATGAAGATGGGCCAAACCTCTCGCTGCAGTTATTGCTATTCTCATACGGTTATCCCAGTCTAACGGAGTTCGTCCCGATCCACGGCTCCCTGAACACAACACAGCCAGTTATTGCAAGTTAACTACACTTCTCATTTTTAACTTGGTTTGAGTAAATGGTATCTCAAAGTACTCTACTTAGACAAAAGTTTACTTAAAGGAAAAGAGTGAATATATGATGATGATGATAAAGAGCCCATGTGGAATAAAAGAGTCTTTCTCTTTTTTGAATTCTCTGTCATCTTTAAAGAGTGAGAGAGAAGCGAAAATTATGACAATTACCAGACAGACGCATGTAATGTCGGCAGCTTCCTTTCTTTTATTTTAATAATAATTGCAGAACAACTACAGCTATATGCCACACTCAAAAATAAAAAAAATGAAATTGTTTACTAGAGAGAAATAAGAATGTTTTTTCTTGACAGCAAAGCACAAAACACAGAACATGTCGAAAGTATCATTAGAAAAATATTATCATAATGCAATCATCACTCATTTAATCTCACTCAGCTTTCATTTCATTCTAAGCCTCAAAACAGCTGCAACTATGTATCCAGTTCTTGACCATAAAGATGTGAATTTAAAAAAAGAGAAAATGAAAACCAAAACAGAAATTCACATGGTGCACACAATGTTGTAACAACTCAGTAGAAATTCACACTATCTAACTACAATACAGTAAAAAATCTACATTTCAGTAGAAGATCACACAATCCAGCTAGCGACAATTCAGTAGATATTCACACAATTCATGTTAACTAATATGGCATTTACGGATGAATTTAAACAAAAAGAGAGCAATGATTTAAGAGACAAACCGTGAAGAAGAGCAGAGAGGCTTCCATTGGGCATGAAATCAAAGACAAGAAGCTTCTCATCTTTGGAGTAATAATAAGCTCTCAGTGGAACAACATTCGGGTGCTTGACTTTGCCAACAATCTCCATCTGCGATTCAAACTCTTTCTTGGACGCAGACACATCTTTCAAGCGTTTCACAACCACCGTCGTGCCTTCCTCTAACACCGCCTTGTACGACGTCCCTACACTTCCTTTACCCAAAACTTCCGCAGAAGCTCTCAACAAATCTTCCAAGTCGAAACTGTAAACTCCTCCTTCCGTGAAAACAAGCTTATTCCTCTCTCCCATCCCCGATGATGTCCCTGTAACATCCTTGGACGACGAAGCTCCCGCCGGAGGAATTGAGTCGGGGATGCTTCGCGTTGTCTCCGCCGGTTTCGTCTGTTTCGTTCGACCCTCTCGTCGTTTCCTCAAGCACAAGAATAAGAGAAGAGCTAAAAGAAGAAGACCCACTAACGCGCTCGCTACGGAGATTGCAATAATCGCCGCCGTGGAGAGCTTTGATTTCTTGCGGGATAAACGTGACGGAGCATCTGATGACGACGGAGAGGGAGATGGAGATATGAAGAAGGATTTGCAGGGCTTTAAAGGACCACCGCAGAGATTCACGTTTCCTGTGAAGGATGCGGCGGGGAATTTAGACAATGAAGAAGGAATCGAACCGTTTAGGTTGTTGTCGGAGACGTCGAAATCGGTTAAACCGACGCTGATGCTCGGAAGGTTCCCGGAGAATCGGTTGTTTCCGAGGAAGAGACCAGTCAAGAGAGTGAGATTGTTGACTGTAAAAGGAATCGGTCCAGTGAAGTTGTTAGAAGAGATATCGAGACGAACCAAGCCCGTTAGCTGTGTAATACTCGCCGGGAACTCCTCGGAGAATTCGTTATGTTGTAGATATAAGCTCCGGAGATGAGTGAGATTTGTGAAATCTGGAGGGATCTGGCCGGAGAGACGGTTAGACCGAAGACTAAGAACTCGGAGTTGACTCAGTTTCCCTAACGATCCGGATGGGATCTGACCCACTAAACCGGTACCGGGTAGCCGGAGAGAATAGATGGAAGACCGGTCCGAGTTGCATTCTACTCCAACCCAGTTACAGGCTGAGTCTGACTCGTTCCACTGAACACGATTCTCGTGAGGAATCTGTTGAAGGAAGGCGAGGAGTGCCTGTTTCTCCTGGAGTGACTCTGAGTTGACTCGCTCAGTCAACAGCAAAATCGAGACGAAACAACAACTTAAAACCAATGACATGGCTGCCATTGGTGGAATTTTGAGGAACAGATAGAAAACAAAATTAAAAAAAAAAAACAATCTTTCGAGTTTCTTCTTTTGTCTGTTTTACAAGAAGTGGGTTTCGCGGATCAGTAGGGTTTGCTGAAAACCAGAAGCGGGTTTCGGGCATGAACACATCTGTTTTCTGGTTGGAGCGAGAGAGATAGAGTAAGGCAGATAGCGAAAACTTGAAGAGAGAGAAAAGGAGAGAGAGATAGAGAGTCTATCAGTGTATGAGTCAATATGTGTATGTGTGTGGAGATGTGGGATCGTGAAGTCTTTTATGAAAGCAGAATCGAATCAAAACTATCACGAGGGACAAAAATGTTTAAAAAAAAATAAAATAAAAACAACAATTATTATTATAATCATCATCATATTGGTTGATATGTTCTATTATTATATTCTCTTTTAGCATTTGCGTTAGTTATATTGTTACATATAATTCTAAAATAAAATTAAATGATATAAAATGATATAAAAAGGTTTTAAAATATAATTATAAAAGCTGACTTTTTTTTTTTTTTGATTAACCAGGTGTTGGGCTTACGCCCCACCACCTAGGCCCGGTGCCAGCCTTTGTCTGTACCTTTTACGGCCCTGGACACACCTCCCCAAATCGTGGCCTAGGGAGTTTGAACCCCTGACCTCTCGGCCAAGGAACTACCACTAGGCTATCACGTCTTGGGTAATAAACCACAAGATTTGCGCTCTCTTTCGAACCTCCATTCTCTAGCTAGTCTAAAGAAGAAGAAACCTAGCGCCGGTCTGAAGACTCTCCCTCTCCTCCCTAACCTCTTTTCTTTTCGCCTTCCTTTGTATATATTCAATCTCTATAGATATCCGTGTTTCCTCTTTGCCATCATTGTCTCAACCAGAGATCTTTTCGAGATCGAAGGAAGAGAAGCACATATCTATGGAGAAGTAGTGAGGTTGTGGAGAGGCTGAAGCAGGGAAGGTCAGCTTTTAGAGTTGGAGCAAAACACCAGATCTAATTTTCAATAATTAGATCCACGACGGAAGCTCACGACGGTGGCGCGTGGCTTAGTGGGAGCCCTCCTCAACCCTAGATTTACCACCCTACGCGGCGGTGCGCTGGCGGAAGGAGTGAAGCGACGAATAGTGGATGATGGTTTCTCTCTTCTGTTTTAGAAATTACCTTACATAAATTCCAAGATTACCCATGACTCACTTATACCTAGTATTTAGGTGTTTTTACCATTGTTTGGGAACATAGCACCCACAACTACCTTACAATTTGGAAGCTTTTAGTTATTGTTTGGAGAGAAGATGAAGAACTCATTCAGAGATTTTTCCTTGGAACTCCAGTTTTCTATCTTATTCTATTTATACATTTTATTTCGATTATTGTTCTGCTTTGCTTAATCATGCATGAATAGTTTTTTCTTGTTAGATTTAGGGTTTTCATTAGGGTTTATATGAATTACTGAAACATAGAACTGCTAGGGTGACTCTTTAGGATCCTTCATTAGAATTGGAATTACTTCTTGTGCCCTAGTTTTTAGAGTAGCTAACTAGAACCCTAAACTTAGGATACTGATAACTACGATAGAGGTTCATTACTTGACATTAACTGTGTTGAGCTAGGTTGTTAGATACATGCGATAGCTTGTCTAAGTTAACTTAGTGAACATATCGATTAGGACGTTAATGCTTGACTAAGGAAGCATCAATATACACTCTATAGTATCGTTTGAGGCTTGCTCCTCGTTCGCATGCGAAGGATGGAACAAAGACTTAGTCATTTGATTAGACTCGGAGCGAAAACTGGATATATTACTATTGCATTTGAGTTCTAGGATGGTTTATCACACATCCTTAGCATCTATACATCATAAGAGTAACTAACTAGAACCCTAAACTTAGGATACTGATAACTACGATAGTAGGTTCATAACCTGATATTAACTCTGTTGAGTTAGGTTGTTGGATACATGCGAGAGCTAGTCTAAGTTAACTTAGTGAACATATCGATTACGACGTTAATGCTTGACTAAGGAAGCATCAATAGACACTCACTCTATAGTATCGTTTGAGGTTTTTCTCCTCTTTCTCATGCGAAGGCTGGAATAAAGACTTAGTCATTTGATTAGACTCACAGCGGAAGCTGGATATATTACTATTGCATTCGAGTTCTAGGATGGTTTATCACACATCCTTAGCATTTATACTTCATAATTATATTGCTTTAAAAACCAACTAATTTACATGTTCTCTATTATTTACTGCTTTAATTATATTTGCCTAGCTTAATCTTAATATCATTAGTTTACTGTGTGCTCACACTACAAGAAAACTAAGCTTTTACTAGGAAACTTTACTAGGAAAATAGTTCCTCGTAAAATTACTACGAGTTAACTTCGAGTTTACGAGGAAACCATTTTTCCTCGTAAAGTTCTCGTAAACTTACGAGAAAAATGTTTCCTCGTAAACTCGTAGTAAACTTACGTGGCTCTTACGAGGAAAAAGTCCTTTTCCTCGTAAACTCATAGTATCTCCTTTCCTCGTAAAGTCCTAGTAATAATTTACTACGAAATTAGGAGGAATGAATTTGTTACTACGAAATTAAGAGGAACTGGATAGAAAATATTTAATTTAAATCAAAAACGTGTTTTGTACCTACTTTTCCTAGCAATTTCCTAGTAAATTCTCAGATTCAAAAATTTCTATTAATACCACCATATGTGATTCATTTGAAACACACCAAAAAAAATCAGCTATAAGCTTGATCAAACACAAAAAAAATGTCCGGTCCGGGAAATATTTTCGAGTTGCGGAAGTGGATGTATTCACACAGAGATAATAACGGGAGGGTGACGAAAGAATTTCTCGAAGGGTTGGAGACGTTTATGCATCAAGCAGATTCTACACCACTCACGCAGGAAAGTGGTAAGATGTTCTGTCATTGTTGGAAATGTTGCAATACCAAATTAGGCCCTCGTGAAAATGTTTGGAAGCATTTAATAAATAGAGGTTTCATGCCATATTATTATATTTGGTATCAACATGGAGAAGATGCTAGTTGTAGGAATGAAGGTAGCAGTAGTAATAGCAATTTTCAGATTAAACAGTTTATAGTCGATTTTTCAATTTAAAGAAGTGTTCTTTTTTTAGTTAGTTATTTGATTTTGGAGTTTGAATGATTTCCCATGAGTCTTCCCAAGAAATATTCCTGGAAGTCTTCTAGTGCATTATGTTAGAAGACTTCTTGGACGAATAGTAAATTAGAGGTTTAGAAAACTTCTTGGATGAATAGTAAATTAGAGGTTTAGAAGACTTCTTGGGAAGTATTTTTGTCTCCTTGTATGAAGAAATTTATGAATTCTCCCTCTAAAACTCTTCAAGGCTCTCTCTAATCTCTTTGAACTTGAAAACACAAAGCCTTAAATTTATTTCTCATTTTTTCTTATGTCTTTCTCACTAATTATTTTGTTTTTGCTGGTTTTTCATTACATGGGTCTCATCTCACTCCTTTAAAGATAGACCTATAAATTTTGGATATGTACTTTTGAGTGTTTTATATGTTAAATTCAAAAGTTATATATTCAACCTAGTGTGACTGTTTTGTTTATTGTTTAAGCATAAAATTTTTATTTTGAAGTTTTTCTTTGTTTTGAAGCCTTTTAAATGTTTTTGAATATGCAGATTTTTTTAGATCTGAGTCAGACTTTGGAAGACTTATTAAAACACTCTTGGAAGACTTCCCGGAATACTTCTTAGGAAGTTTTCTAATGCATTTTATGCTTGAATACTTCCCAATAATTCTTTAGGAAGTCTTCTGCCCAAAGTGGTACAAATTTTAGACATGTATGTTAGTGTGTTTTATATGTTAGATTCTAAAAATTATAGATTCAAACTAATGTGACTGTTTTGTTTATTATTTAAGTATAAAAAATAATTTTAAAGATTTCCTCTATTTGAAGTCATTTGAATATGCAAAATTTTTAGATCTTACTTAGACTTTGTAAGACTTCTCAGAAGACTCTCAGAACACTTCTCAAAAGACTCTCAGAAGACATCCCAGTAGACCCTCGGGAGCCTTCTTGGGAAGTCTTCTATTTCATTTATGTTTAAAGTGGTACGTCTGATGATATCAAGCGGAGTTCAAGCTTATCTATGTCGAGCAATGATATATAGATGCATGTAATAGTTTTTTTAGGGTCTTTTTATGATTCATATTTGTATTTTTTTTAGTTGCTCATTTTTTGTAAACTTGAAGAGATGTTAAGGAAAATAATTGGTAAATATATTCATGTTTACGATACTATTTTGCCAAAAGTACTTGACATTATGGAAGTTATTGACATTATGGAAGTTATTGACATTCTACCCGCTCATAGCAAAAAATAATAACACAAAAATTTAGTCAAACTTACTAAAACTAAGAGAGAATATTTCTTAAGAGTCAAATTTGCAAAATATCAGAACTGAATTTTAAGTGAAAGTTGAAATTTTATCTCATGAAAATTAAATATTATATCTTATGATGAAAGATGACACATTAAACCACATGAATTTGATATTCTTGAAGTTATTTAACACTTTTGAAAGTTAAAAAAAAAACAAATAGTTACTTGACACTCTTGAAAATTTAACGTGGAAGATTTCTCTAGAAGTCTTCTCTTAGAAGACTTACTTCTTAAGAAGTTTTCGCGGATTAGCTAGAAGCATTAGTAAACATGAATATTTGTTACCTCATAATTATTACCAAATAATTTATGAATTTCATTCAGGAGCCCAAATACATAAATTCACAAGAAAATATTAATAATTCATTTTAATTGTAGAGAAAATGAAAGTTTATTAAATATTGAAGTAGAAGACTTTCACATAAGTCTTCTATTTAGGTCATTTTTGAAATTGCAAATTTACAAAGAAAGACTTCTCAGAAGTCTTCTATAGAGCAGACCAAGAATCATAAGCTTCAATGTCTCTATTAACCTTACAAAGTTTGAAATCAATTGAAGGTAAAAATTATGTTCCGGTTTGGTTTGGAAAATTTCTTGGAAATTCTTCTAACATATACTGCACAAGAAGACTTCTTAAGAAGTCTTCTCCGTTTAGTTAGAAATATTAATAAGCATGAATGTTTGTAACCTCATATTTATCACAAATTAAGTTATGAATTTCCCCAAGAGCCAAAATATTGACTAATACATATGAATTAACAAAACAAATAATAAAAATTCACTGTTTCAGCTTTGGAAAATTGAAGTTTAATAAAGGTTGACAAAGAAGACTTCTTAGGTCTTCCATTTAGGTCATATTTGCAAGTGCAAATTTGCGAAGGAAGACTTCTTAGGAAGTCTACTATACAACATATATCTTGATAAGACTTTCTTTGTAAATATTGACTTACTTTTGAATTTGAATTTTTTTGAAATTCGCAAAGAAGAGTTCTAGAAAAGTCTTCTATGATAAACATGTTTGAGAAGATTTTTAGAGAAGTCTTCTTACGTTCAAATGAAGTCTTATCACCGTGGCAAGAAGTCTACTTAGGTTACTTTTACAATTGACTATACTTGACTTTTTTAGAGAAGACTTCATGTGAACATAAGAAGACTTCTTTAGAAATCTTCTCAAACATGTTTAGAGAACTCATCTCTCATAACCAAAGGTTTGACCAGAAAATTAAAATAAAATTTGAGAAAGTCTTATGACAAAATACTTCTTAAGAAGTCTTCACATTAATATTAATTTTTTTAATATTAATTGTCAATTGCAAAAGTAACATATGCAGACTTCTTGCGACAGTTATAGTACTTCATTTAACAGTAAGACTTTCTTAGAAGTCTTCTATAAAAGTCAAATTTTCTGACAAACTTTAGTCAATTGCAAAACTAAGATGTTTATCTCGAGAAGTCTTCTTGGTTCTACTTGTTTTTTCGTCAACAAAGAAAAGTTAGAAGACTTCTAGGAAGAAGTCTTCTAATAAAAGCACACAAAAGATCAATTGCAAAACTAACCAACGCTTTGACTAGAAGACTTCTTAAGACTTCTCTAGAAGTCTTCCGGATGGAGAAGACTCATAGAGAAGTCTTTTCGCGAACAGATATGAAAAAATCGATTTCATACCTTGAACCCGTGAGATGACTTGCTTAGCTTCTTGAAGCATATAAAATTTACACGAAAGCAACCAACTCATTAATTACCAAGAATCATGAACTTCAATGTCTCTATGAACCACAAAATTTGGAATAAAAAGCTTGGGTTTTCTGGATGAATTTTGAGGGAAAGTGAAAGATATATGATTTGTGTCCATAAGACATGAGATAGAAAGAAAAAATTGATTTTTTGGTGCATTAAGAGCTTTAAATTGGTTGTTCATGGTGATTGGTGTATTAATGGTAATGACAATATTGTAAATATTTAGTGAAGATGAGGATGATAGAGTAAAATACTCATTTTCAAAAATGTAATGGCATTTTTTCGTGAATAACGTAAAATTCTAGGAGAATAAAACAAATGAAATTTAAATAAAAAAAATGGGCTACTTTTAGGGTTGAATATTACCCTTTGAAGTTTGGACTTTAGAACAAAGATTTAAGTATAGGGTTTGAAGGTTAAAGGTTTGTGGTATTGATTTAAGATTGGAGATTAATTTTGGAAAATATTAATTTGGAGTTTATATTTAATATTTGAAGTTAAACTTAAGATTTGATGTTAAAATATTAATCTTAATAGTTTTTGTTTAGAGTTTAAGTGTTGTGTTTAAAATTTTGGCTTTATGATTTATGTTTTACGGTTTTTGGAGGCAAATAAAATGGAGTGAGAGGAAAAGTGAGACAAGGATGAGAGTAAAAATCAATGATTTCCCCGCTTTAGTTATGCATACGTTTCAAAACTGAAAGTGCTATGTAACTACGTTTTGAAAAAGCGTTTGCAGAATTATAAACAGACCAATCAAACATAGTGTTTGCATTTTCACAAACGCTATAAAAAAATAAGAGGTATGTCAACAATAGCACAATCGAAAGAAACACTATCATGTTCTGCTATTAAAACCAAGATTTCTTGTAGTGTGCAAATACCACCAAACACGGGAAGTGATTATAAGTTTTGGTTGCAAAAAGAAGAAGACATTTTACAAGGAGCCAAATATAACCACTTGGGAGAAACTGAAAGTGATACGAAGGAAAAAAAGTATGCACCCAAGATCACCTCACAACAAAGGTCACAAATCTCAGACTATGAGATCACTAATACTACGGATGCTGATAAAAATAAGGTAAGTGATCTACTTCACCAAACTATTTCAAATAATTCTCATGACATAATAACACACTCATTAATCAATCCGAAACAGACGCATGGAAAATCAAGACTTGAATCAAGTGCTAAAGGTGATCTTGTTTCAAAAGAACTAATGAGCACAACTGAGTCCACACAACTCATCTTGAAAGGTACCAGAATAAGTGAAACTAATAGCATGATTCAATATTGGCAAGATTTTATAACAGGTCATAGTTTCAAGTGTAGTGTTTTAAAGTTTCTACTTCAAGTTTAATGCACTTGTTCAGTCCCATTTGTGCTAAAAACAGGTACAATGGAAACGCTTAAGGAACGAAGCATGTACATTGGAGTTCAGAGAAAAACCACCAGATTGGTATCAGTTTGAGTACCTTTGCAGAGATTATCAAAACATGAGTGGAAATGAAGAATTCAGTAGAGGAACTAGTGAAGTGATTAGTGGAGGAGGAGAAGAACTCATGGATTCTTTTCAAACCAAGGAGAACCACTAGATAAATTCAGTCTACAGCAAACTTCAAAGCAATGCACTCGACGTAATTATCTAGACCCTAAGAAGCGCATGAAACCTAATTTGCTTGCTATTGGTACAAGCCAAACTGTTTTGAGGTTTACACTTTTCAAAAAGAACGATTCAAGCTGTGAACCAACTTGTCCCATAATCATAATCCTTCCCACATACACAATAAACTAGTTTGGAGCTAAACAAATTTAAAGTTAGAAGTTCCTGATTCTACAATTCAGGTAACTCTATACTTGTCTCATTTTGAACTTTTTGAGTTTGGAACACCTCATGTCTACATATGGAGACCAGGAAAGCTTGCTAAGGTAAGTTACTATGTTTTCAAAGATTCTCTTATCACTAAATACACAAATATAATCCACTTAGTTTTGTCAAAAGAACCAAGTATATATTTCAGGAAAGCCTTGAAGCACAAAAGAATAACCTACAAGCAAGAGGAAGACAAGCGGTTTAAACCACCTGATATGAACCAGGATAATCACCAAGACATAAATTTCTTCATCCACATCAAAGATGCACCTCCAGTTGCAACATACAAGAAAAAACCGATCTAAAAAAAGATTTGGAATAAGACTCATACCCAATGATGATTTTCATGTGCTAACTTGTTATCTAATTATGAATCAGGTTTGAGGAATGCATCAAGATAAAGCAGAACCAAGATCTTGCATAACTTCGACAGTCACTTCTACATAAACAAATGTATCACCAACAATGCCTATCACGGAGGCTTGCAAGGTAAGTGTAATCTGATTTAAAACTTAAATGTTGCTTATTTGGTCTTTTTACAGCAGGTAAAAGAGATTTGAGGACAAATATTTCTGAAGAGGGAGAGGATGATGTGATCATGGATAGCCCAAGGGAATGGATGCATGAACATGATCATGGACAGCTTGTAGCGGAGGATGCAAAAATAAGAATACATTGTTTGATCTGGAGGCACTATCATTTTTTATACTTCAACCACCATCCAAGACAGTCCAAATTCAAGATGATCAACAATTAGGCAAGTAGCTTGTGTGTTCTGTGATCCCTACCTTTGGTTGTCCCAATGAGTTTTCAAATGGAGGTTTTTAATAAGACCATAAGTTACTTCTCCTATCACCTAATTGTTGATCCCGGTCCAAGAATAAAGAAGCTTATGTTATGTTTTATTTCTAAGTATTTCGAATTCAAACTATAATCTTTGTGTACTTTTCAAGAGGAGTCTTTGTCTTTACTCCTCTTGCATTTTTGAGAAGCTATGCATGTACAGCATTCTCCTCTTTATATTGTTGTCTATTTCAGTCTGTATAACATCCAACTTTCAATTAAAAACATTGTTTACTTGTGAATTCTCTCGAGCAATTCTTTTGTTGGTGTGTAGTATCCAGTAGACTTAAGGGACGAATCATTTGGTGTGTAGTATCCAGAGTGTTCTTCCTAGGAGTATCAAGAGTCATATCATCCCTCTTGTGTCACCAATTGATCCACAAGACTTGAAAAACTCGAGTCTTTGATTTCTGCAAGGATTATCTACTTATATCCAGAGATCAATCCTAGGAGTATATGATATGCTCAAATTAACCTTTAAGCTACTCTATCAAATAAGAGGTTCGATGTAGTACTTGAGGATCGAATCCACATGGAGCGTGGACACACAACAGATTTTAGATATTAAGATTAAGCTAGGTAAATAATAATAAAATAGTAGACAAAGCAGTAAGAAGATGATTGATTGATTGTGATAACATAAGGAATAAAAGCTAGCCTTAGGGATATATCAATCAAGAGATTCAAAACTACAATCAATGGTGCTGAGGGTTTTATAGATTCTATTCTATAATTCGATTTAAATAAGTAAGTAATCCAGCTTTCGATGCAATTACTAATAAGGTGTATAAGTCCTATGTTCCAGCTGTTGTGTGCGAATAAGAAGCGAGTGTCGATCGATGCTATGGCCTGAGCGTCGATCGATGCTTCTTCAGACAAGCATTAATGACCTAATCAATTATGTTCAACTAGATTCCTAGACCAACTGTCGTATTCTCCAAGGTATCTAATCCCTAAGAGTTCGGGTTCCATTAATTGATTGCATTCTCTTGCCTCTCAATTGTCCTATGATTCTAGGTTCAAACAATCTGTCATACTGTCGTGATTTGCTAACTATTCCAGATCCTAGTAATACAAGCTACCCTGGTGTAGAAATAAATAAGCAACCCTAGTAATCCTAACAGATTATCAGTTTGACATTAAGCTCATGAAATCCCTAAACCTAACAAGATAATTACTCAGACATGGACGCAATAACACAAATCATAGTCTGAGTAATAATAAAATAGAGAAATCAATGATAAAACCAAGGGAGTTCCAGATCAATCTATGAAGGGGAGTTGCTATATCTCTCCAGATCTAAAGCAATGAAGAGAATATAAAATAAAAGCGTAGTCGTCACCAATAACTTAGAAAACATAAATATAGGGTTTAAATTCGTTCATGGGCATTATGGTAATTTTTGGAGGCTTCTGAACTTAAGTCGGTCATAAAATAGACTTGGCTCATTTTCTGGCATCACCGTCGATCGACACCAAGGGTGTGCCGTTGATCGACACTCCTTCTTGTCCTCGACAGCTTCTTCTCGCGAGTAGATAAACCACTCTTCAGTAAAACATTCATAACTTTAGATCTAACCGTCAAATGGACCTCAAACTAGTGTAAATGGAAAGCTAACTCAAATTTATATCATTTTGCAAAATATCATCTCAGTCTCACCATGGGAAGGTTTCCATCCATAGCTAAACGTCTGATGCATTGTGCAGTTCTAAATCTCAAAAAGCTCCAAAATGTTCTCCAAAACGTACCTTAACCTTACAAAATCTAAAACAACTCCAGAAACATACAATGGACTATAAATATGACTTATATCATGGCCTAAAAGTGGTAAATATCTGGTCCTATCAACTCCCCCAGACTTATCCTTTTTCTTGTCCTCAGGCGAAACAAGGGTAAGCTTATGGAAAATGTTTGAAAAACAGGGACACACAAAATCTCTAGCTTATCATTATCACCTTTACTATGTTGCAACCACATCAAATAAGCATAAATTTTAGAGAAACTTTATATACCTTATCTTAGTATAACATCCAAATCCGTTCTACCATTAACTTAGCTTATCATTATAAAGTTTTACCTTCTAGACTTGCAAGAAGAATCTGAACCAATGTATGCTAAACCTCAAAGCAAGCAAATAAGTCAAATTAGGTTGGAGAGTTGCTTCGGTTCCTTCGACCTTTCTAAGCAATTGTGATATAGTGGAAGAACGATCCACTTTGGTATCTATTGTACTCTCTGCAATCAACAAATCTATAATGGTGCTATAGAATGGTTAGATAATAAGTGAAACTTTAAATCTGATCATAATTCCCTTCTAGACTCAATAAAACTCAATAAATACAAAATAATACAACTCCAAAATAGAAATAAATATCAGTAAACCTCCCCCAAACTTAAATAACACTTTCCCCAGTGTTATCCAGTCTCAGTTAGGTGGAAAAAATTAAAACATAAGTAAAAGTAATGAGGACAGTCAAAAATACCAGACTCTGTTACGAGTGTCGATCGATGGTAATGTAATGATGTCGACCATGGTGATCGGTATTGACCGATGGTTGGGCTCTGTCTTCGACCGATGGCGGTTCTCGATCTTCCTTTTTGTTTTACTACAAATAAAGAAAAATATGAAAATGAGTTAAATTATGAAAATAAAATTAACTTAAAACATACCTAATAATGGGTTGCCTCTTACGCAACGCTTATTTTTTGTCATTAGCTTGAACTTCTGGAGGACTTATTTAGTCTGAATGAGAATGTGAACTTGCTCCAAAACAAGTCTCAGTGTCTCTTTTCCTCATTTTGTTGACGCAATTGATAAAATTTCTTGCAGAAACTTCCCCTTTGTCTCTCAGCTTTGGGCCACATAGCACTCTAACCTGGGTAAAAGGTTCTGACCTCCTCTGCAGCGCACCCTATACTCAAGACTCTCCTCTTGACATTGCGAAGGAGCTAGTGACATGATTTCTACATCTGCATTGTTTTTCTTCTTTCTGGCCCTTCCCCCATACTTAGACTTTTTAGTCTTGGTTTGTAATGAAATTCGGAGGGTGTCGACCGATACTGAAGGTTTTTTGTCAATCGATTCTGAAGGCTGAGTGTCAACCGACCGATGCTGAAGCTGGTTGTGCAGTCTCGCAACTTGAATCAGCTGTAGATTCTGGATCTTCAAACAGCTCTATGCATGAAATAAACTCCGCACTTTTACTCTTCTCCACATGATTGTAGAAGATATTTTCATCAACATTAGTCAGGCACATCTTATTCTTCTTTAGATTACAAGACCCCACTGTAGCCATGATGGCTCTTCCAAAAAGAAGAGAAGATTTCCATCCTGATTTGATCTCAACGACATGAAAGTCCACAGGGATAGTGCATTCCCCTATCTCCACCTTAACATTCTTGATCATGCCTGTTGAGTTTGCTTTGGAGTTATCCACGAAGGTGAAACTATCTTGAGAAGGTTCCATCCTTAATCCTAATAGTTTAGCAGTGTTTGTCGCCATGATGCTGACTGCAGATCTAGTATTGCAGAGGGCGTTTGGAAATTCGTGGTTATATATATAGCATGGAATCAGGAACTTCCCACGATCTTGTTTCTTCTTCACCGTCCTCTGGGTTTACGGTAACATTGTTGATTAGCAGATCAAAGGCCTTAGCTTTCTACTCTCTCTAAAGAAATTAGCAAGTCTGTACTTATGATAGGAAACCTTGTAAGAAATATCCTTAGGAACCCTCTTCACTCTCTAGTGAAATCCATCAAGTTCAACTTTGTTTGCTTCTCTCCTGAGGTGTTTGGGCACATAGAGTTTCCTAGATTTCGCTCTCTTCCCAATTGAAATTCTTTATTTTTCTGATTGCCGATTCATTATAGCTTCATATTTGTCCATAGGGTGTCGATCACTGCTCGGTTTCTGTTGTCAATCGGTGCTCACCCATCGTTGTCAATCGACTTTGTCTTGTTGATGTCGATCAATGTCATCTATTTCACGGTACGGGATGGGAGGATGCAGGTGTCGAGCAGAGAAGTCTGAGTGGCTCATGATTTTTACCGCTCCTACATACTCTTCAATGGGTATCGATCGGTGCTCAGCAGGTGATGTCGATCGACACCAGTACGAGCTGCCAAGGGACATAGAACTTTCAACTAGAATAACACCTTCTTACATAGTCTAATGCTCGATCACTTTCCCTAAAATTATTATTTAAGATGGCATCAACCTGTTGCCTCTTGCTTTCCTCAACTTTCTCTTTAACCAGAGCTTCTTGCTTCTTCACAGCTTCTGCAGTCCGAGAAACCTTGTTATCAAGCATCATGACACGAGCGTACAAGGCTTCAAATTTTCCACTCAGCTCTTTTAGAAAACATCCAACCTCAGATTTAAGTATGCACCAACTTCTGCTGAATTTCCAAGACCTACTCCATTATAGATTCCATCCTCTGAATATGGCCATTTTTCTCATCCTTCTCTACAGCCTGTTCCACCATTGAGACTTCATGTACATAACCAATCTCGGTCTCAACGATCTTGTCACCAGCCATTACAGTTGATTTCATGTTGTGCATATCCAGATTTTTTAGTACGGTTGCTAGACACCAAGTTCTCAATCAGTCTCTTAACCTCATATGGTGTTTTGGTCTTGATGGTCCCTCTGTTTGTACCATCCAGCATCAACATATAAAAAAAATTAATACCCATGAAGAATATTTCCAACAGCTGAACCTCCATGAAACGATGATGTGTACAGACCCTTTGGTATCTCCTATACTTATCCCAAGAGCTTCTGAAAGCTTCATTAGGTCCCTGAGCGAATGTCCAAATTTTATTCCTCATCTCTGCAGCCATTGCGTCATCGCAGAATTCATTCAGAGACGCAGTCTTGATATCATTCCAGGTAGTGAGAGATTGTGGTGGTAGGAGCTTCATCCTATTAACAGCAATCCAGAGAGATAATATTTGAATAGCTTGCAGAGGATGTATTCTTTGGTTCCCTCATGCTCCTGAATAAGAGACGCAAATCTTCGAGCGTTTCAATATGGTCCAACAGATTTTCATGAGGAAGACCATGAAAAGGACGCTAACCCACATAAGAAAAGTAAGCGGGATTTATAGCAATCCCTTGGATTTCTGAATGCTGAATCTCACGCCTATTAGCATAGTGCTGACTGGGTCTGGTCCATTCTGCTAACGTTTTCTGTTGGAGAGCTTTATCATTCTCAGTAGCAGATAATGTCTCAGGAATTATAGCCCCATGTGCATCTATATTTTGGCCTGCTGCATTACACAAATGACCTTCA
This sequence comes from Moricandia arvensis, assembly GCA_905132765.1. Lineage (NCBI taxonomy): Eukaryota > Viridiplantae > Streptophyta > Magnoliopsida > Brassicales > Brassicaceae > Moricandia > Moricandia arvensis. Next base: position 12,660 of record CAJHQP010006420.1, on the reverse strand, counting down.
GGATCATGCGGGTCTCCATTCTCATTACTTTGTAGCACAAGTGACGCGACCATGTCTTCTTGCAGAATGGAATCGAACGATGCTCGAGATGAAGTGTCGATCGACGAGGTATAGGTTGTATCGATCGATGCTATGTGTTTTGCGGATCGAACGTTCCAAACGTCCTTGGTCTGACAATAAAAGTTCTTTCTCCTTTTTGCTTCTGGTACTAATGGGCATGGACATGAAAACAAGAATTTTTTTTTTTGGAAGTAACTTAAAACAGAAATAAAATATAGACTAAACCTATTAATCAAGTCAAATGACGAATCCAATGCTCCTCAGCAACAACGCCAAATTTGATATGCTCAAATTAAGTTTCAAGCTACTCTCTCAAATAAAAGTTTGATGTAGTACTTGAGGATCGAATCCACATGGATCGTTGGCACACAATAGACTTTAGATATTAAGATTAAGCTAGGAAAACAATAATAAAGCAGTAAGAAGATGATTAATTGGTTGTGTGAATATAAGAGACAAAAGATAGTCTTAGGGATCTATCAATCAAGAGATTCAAAACTACAATCAAGGATCCTATGGGTTTTAAATATTCAATTCTAGAACTTGATTTAAATAAGTAAGTAATCCAGCTTTCGATGCAATTACTAATAAGGTGTTTGAGTCCTATGTTCCAGATATTGCGTACGAACAAGGAGCGAGTGTTGATCGATGCTATGGCATATCAATGATTCTTTAGACAAGCTTTAAAAACCTAATAGATTATTTTCAACTATATACCTAGGGTGTGCCGTCGACCTACACTCCATCTCCTCGCCAGCTTCCTCTCGCGAGGCAGATAGACCACTATTCAGTAAAAACATGCATAATTTTAGATCTAACCGTCTGATGACCTCCAATCATTTGTATTGGAAATCTAACTCAAAGTTTTATCTTGTCTCAGAATATCAGCAAAATCTTACCGTGGGAAGATTTCCATTTATAGCTAAACTTCTGACGCATTGTCCATTTCTTCATCTCCAAAAGCTCTAGAATCACAAAGTTTTCCAAAATGTACCAGAACCTGAAAACATTCTAAACAAACTCCAGACACATACAATATATTCTAAATACGACTTATATCATGACCTAAAAGTGATATCATGCCTTATCAGTGTATTAAAATATTTTGGAGAAGTTGTACACATATAACTAGATTAGGGATTGCTTACTCAAAAATACCAAAATACACAACATAACAAATCAATTCATAGTGAGGATGACGTTTATGACAATAGGTACGTGGTTTTTGTGTGTTATTCATATTTAATGATTTTAATGACTTTTAGCATTTGGATTTACCATTTAATTCATTTTAGGATGCATTTAGATATATTTGTGCTTATGTATGTTCAATTACATGAACATGTGTTGGAGTATAAGGATGGACTGGAATGAACAATCAAGAATTTAGAGGGTTAATTTAAGTAGACATATGAACAATTAAAAAGTTTGGGGTTAAAACAAAATTATAAAAAAGTCAAGGACCAAGGGTGGCAAATGCCAAAAGTGGCCATTGATGTTCTCGAACTTCTCGTGACAGTGCCGCGACGGCAAGAGACGAGGTCACCACCGGGAAAGTTTTACAAACGCGGCGCACGAGAAGAGGATTTGTAGAAATGCGGCGGAGGAGAGGACGAAGTATTCTACGGCGGATTTGGGCCTTCAATGACGTAGGAGAAGAATGGTCACGTTGGCGGCGAGAGCTTTGCTCATGGAAACTTCAGAGATGAGTCGCAGAGAAAATCAAGGCGGAGAAGGAAGAGTTGCGGCGTAAATAAGCTTGAATCTTGTTGGCTCGTACTCAGGTGACAATGGTGTAAAAAAAACCGGACTATGTGACTTTAGAGAAACCACGATGATGGCTTAGCTTCTTTGTCTTCATCCTTTTTGAATCAGGTCCATCCTATTTTGTGACTAAAACCCATCGTTTTCAAAATTGAAATTCCTTTGCTATTAAAGGTTGTTTCCATGCTACCAAGAGAGAAGGAAAGCGACAAAATTAAAAAAACTGTGGGATCAAATTAGTTAGAAGAATGAGCAAGTCAAAAATTGTTTAGCTTTTAGTCAAAAAAACTACCTTAGTAGTATGAAGTGACTTTGTTTAAGACAAAACACCATGCTTTATTAGATTGACTCAAACAAGTCAGCCTAGGAAGTTAACAATGCATGATCATGGAGTTTACATGGGTGAATTTTTTTATTCTGAGCACGAGCACCTTTAGCAAGAAGATCGACCCTTACATTAGAATTACAAGCATAAAGAATATGGAAAACCAGTAAGAGAGGAGCGTAAATGGAGGAATTCATTCCATTCGGAGACCATAAATGACCATTCTTCTTCATCATTGATCAAATTTACCCAACTGGAGGCAATCCGACTAAAAATTCATTGTCAAGATACCCAGATGCAAGGAGTACTCCATTGCCCAAATAAGGGATGAGAACTCCGCTTTCAGTGGGGATAGGACCTGATGAATGAGCCATAGAGATGTGTCTCCAGCTCCATATCCACGGCGAAATCACCTCCAAAGACTTCTGAGTTTGCTACCCAGGATGCATCCACTTGGCATCTCGTAATCTTGGCTCACTCCTATCATCTTGAAGAACCATAGGTGTCGCATACGTCAAAGTAGCTTGTTGTATCACTTATGCCACCCTCTATTCCACAGCTTCCTGAGTTGCATGATACACAATTTATGGAGGATCTCTTTCGCCTTAAAATCTTTGTCGTTTCTTGTTTCCAGATAAGCCAGAGATTCCATGGACAGTAACATAGAAATGTATCAGTGACTCCATCCTTTCTGCACTTAGGAAAAGGTAATCAAAAATATCATATAGAGTATTGCTCGGGAAAGACCCCGGACCTGATGGGACATCTGATAAGGCTCACATTTAGAGGGCCGGGGGCATCTGAAGAGGAGGTGATTTACTGATTCGTTGTTGCTGCCGCATCTCAGACATGACCGTTCCATCCGCACTGATGATCAACAAGCCGACTAGAAGCGGTCATACTGTCAGAGAGATCTTGCCATAGAATGTTTTTGATCTATCTAGGATCCTTTAGCTTCCAAATTAGCTCTTTGAGCCCTGTAATGCTAGGCTCTTACGATTGAACCGCCTTTTCTTCTTTTAGTTGAGTTAAGTGCTTATACCGTGATTTTACATTGTAGTTTATATAGATCCAGCAGAAACCATCATCACTAAAGTTAGGACTTGGTCGCTAACTCCGTATCAACGAGATACCGTCTGTATCAACAGAGATTGTAGTACCTCTATCTTCCATGACTTTGTGTTTGGTCAATTAACTGGTTTGCATAGAGGTCGTGATCTCTATAGCTGCCATTATCGTTGGCTTGCCGGAGTGGGATCACGAGGATCCATGGGTCCATCCACACACGAGTACTATATCCTGATCATATCCTTCGCCTAAGGCATGCTCGAAGGAGTTCCTGAGCTGCCATGATGCTTTTCCATCCAAATGATGGAGAGATTGAGGTCTTAACCTCCATTGGGTTTGTATGGCGCTAGTATCTGCCTTTTGAAGTTCGATCTAGTATAAATGTAGGGTGTTGTAGAAGACTCTATAATTGCTTGGCAAGTAGTGGCACTTGAAGTCACTCAAGTCTCTGAAACCCAAGCCTCCTTTGTCGTATGGTTTGCAGATTTTTCTCAGGCAATCCAATGTAAGCCTTAATTATTTTCTTTTGTGCTCCACCAGAAGTTTGAAATTTCTCCTTGAAGCTTTTTAATTATTTCTCTGGGTAGGAGGAAACAGTGAAACTACATACGTTGGTAGCGCTAGTGCAACAGATTTCAGTTGGACTTCTTTACCCCTCTTCGAGAAGAACTTTGCTGACCACGTGTTGATATGTTAATTTAACCTGTCACGCACAAAGGCAAACACTTGTCACTTGGAGCCACATATCTTTTCTGGAAGTCCGAGATACATACCCATGCCACCGTCTTTGTGGATACCCAACGTTTGTTTCAGAGCACCTTTCATCTCATGTGGGACTTTGCTTCCAAATACGATTGAAGATTTACTCTGATTCAGTGGTTGGCCAGAAGCCTTGCCGTATATATCAATATTCTTTTATCAACTCAGCACACTGCTGAACATCTGCTTTACAAAAGAAATATTTTCCTCTGCAAAGAGGAGGTGTGAAATGGATGGGCAAGCCCTAGCAATCTTCAAACCCGAGATTATACCTTCCTTTAAGATGTGATGAGGAATCCATAAGGATGGTAAAGAGGAAAGTGGCTAGAGGGTCCCCTTGTCTGAGACAGTGGGAAGGTGTGATATTACCCTTAGATTCACCATTCAAGGGAATCTGATAAGAGACCAAAGATATGCACACTCGTATCCAAGCGACCCATTTTCTGAAAATACCATTTTGAGTATCAAAGCTTGTAGGAAATTCCAGTCCACCGTATCATAAGCTTTGCTCATGTATGTCTTCATTGCTAAAAAGTTTGCTTTGCAGACCGTGTTTGTGCATAGAGCATGAAAAGCTTCTTGGGCTAGAACAATGCTATCCGAGATGAGACGTCTCGCCACAAAGGCGGATTAAGTCTCCAATATTACTTTCAGAAGAAGTTTATTTACCCTTAACCACATGATCATTGAAATGATTTGATAACTCACATTACATAGGCTAATAGGCCGAAACTATGTCATCTCCCGTGGACGCTCTGTTTTGTGGATCAAACAGATATTGCCTTGGTTTTAAACGCGGATCTAGAGTATCATAGGTGAAGAATTCCTTAACCATTTTGATGATATCCTTCGCTGTAGTCTCCCAGAAGCTCTGATAGAGGAGACCTGTCACACTGTCTAGGCCTGGCACATCCTCTGGATTTATATCTTTGACCGCCTATTTGATCTCTGGATCTGATGGCGGGCTCGTGAATGATGTATTCATCGTCGGGGTGTCTTCGCGGTAACATACCAGAGGCCTTCTTCAAAATATCTTGGTTGGGACGATGTGAAAAAGTTTTGGAATTATTCAGAGGCTACTTTTCTATTCCTGAATCGCTCTCTGCCCAGCAACCTTGCGGCTGTTTTAGTCTGGCTCGGTTTCAGGCTCGTTGTTGCTTCGTTAGAGCATGAAAGCACTTTGTATTCATGTCTCCCTCCTTGAGCCACATGACTCTGTCTGTTTCAAGTACAATTCCTCTTCTAAGAAAGTTGTACATAAATTCCTTTGAAATTCAGGATGTCAGCACTCGGTATATACTGGTCCGCTTGGGCTCTCTGTAGTTTTTCCTTTATCAGTTCAATCTTTTCTCAGTATTGATGGGGTTTCTCGCTTCCACTGATAGATGGCTCGACTAACTAAACTGAGCTTCACATGGATAGGTCGGTCTAGGTCTGTGTCCTCGCCTGCTCGATCCTGCTTCTATGGCTTCCTTAAGTCCATCTTTATGCAGCCATCGGCTATAAAACTTAAACATCTCTGTTGTCTTACTGATCAAGACTGGATACAGGTCAGAACTTTGGCGATGATCCAAGACCCATAACTTTAGATACTCCACACTGGTGTGGAATTAAAAACTAATGCCAATATTCATTACAACAGCTCTATCAAGTCTGGCAATACACCTTACCAGAGCTTCGGTCCTACTCATGACATCGGATTACCTTTGTATGGGAATTCCATCAAACTGCTGTTAGTAAGCATCGATTTAAAAGGCAGGAAAGATGTCTCTAGTCATTTTCGTCCTCCTTGCTTCTCCTGATTGCTTACTATCTAATTGAAATCACCACACATTAACCACGCTCATGTTCTACTCGTACACATTCTAGTTAGGCGGTCCCCTACATATTTGCTGCACTCAATGATTGGGATCTCAATAGACAAATTTGAAAAACTTTGTGTCACTCTATCATAGCTGAAATATCAATCATGCACTTATCAAAATAGAGAATCGACAAATCATACACATCCACATAAAACAAAGCCAGTCCACCGCTTCTGCCTTCCGGCTCCACGTTAATCAATTCACTATAACCAAAAGAAACTTAAAAGTCTTGCAAAAAAAGAACATGTGTTTTTTTCAGAAAAAAGAAAAGAAGGGGCAAAAAAACTGTGCAGCTCCCGAAGATGTTGCTTGGTCAAATAGGCTCCCGTCCCTCGAGAGTTCCATGAGATGATGTTCATATCTTCTTACTGGGTGGTTTTTGGGACACCACCGAACCTGAAACAGCACACGAGTTCTTACGTTTAGCAAATGGAAACACCTCAGTACGAGTGACTTTTGAGTTCAAAGTATTTTTTAACTTTACCCAAGCTCCTTTGATTCAACAGCGAGTGCCGTCCTCTGAATGGGTTAAGTTTCTTAAAAGCTCATGGCACCTTTAGCTCGTGGACTCCTTGGTGGTATTCTTTCTTGTGGCATGACCTGGAAGCCTGGTAATTGTTTGCTGAGCTACTGCACTTACAATATAGTACCTGAGACCTGCTGTGAGCGTTTTTGGTCTTCTAGATCAGTCGTCTTAAGACGCTTCTTGTGATTGCTGATGATGAACTTCTCCATGTGATAGCGAAGAATTAGCTGGAGACAATTGAGAGAAAGAATCTATCTTTTCTGGATCAAGACCTGTCTAATTCTTCCATCAGATCATCATTTGTGATCATTAGGTTTATCCATTGACCACATCACCAAATTCATTAACCAGCCTATTTACTTCCTCTTCATCCCTCTTTAGTCATCTCCATGTTATCTAATTCCTCTACATCCATCAACTTATCGATATCTTATAAGGTCATCCCTCCCCAGCTCTAACATCCCCCAATCAAAGGCAAAGAGGGGTACCTGTTTGGATGGGCAGCATTGGCATGATTATTTCACCATCGAGTGAGAGTGTTTCTCAAGAATGTTCTCCATTGGAGCGCTTACCCTTAAGCCGTCTAAACATTCTCTGTCGACTCATTCTTGTGCATACCATAACTCCAGCTATGTCTCACTTCCATGTCCTGGATAAGGATTTATCAGAGTTGGCCGTTCTATAAAAAGTTTGCTGCGACTCTTCTTACTGCGGGGAGATACCCTCTGCAGCTTAGAGGATTTTGTCGATAGACCCTTATTGTCTTTTGGGTCTTCTTTAGAGAGGCTGCGAGATCTCCAGATTTTCTTCTGGAATGGTCAGAGAGTCCATGATAGCGATTGTCTCGACTGTGATTGTCTCTTCCTCTGTTTCCTGGTTTTCTCTCTCTCTTCTACTTTGCTATGCCCTTCTTTGTCGTATGGATTGGCTCTGTTTGATCCATACCACTTTAACAGTGTTACTAAGCACCATGGTCTCTCTTAGCTCGTTCCTCTCCATCTTAACAGTGTAGTAAGAACATGCTTGTATTTCGGTTATCTGTCCGAGTAGTACGTGTATCCACATCAAGCATGTCTCTTCTTTCAGTTCCCTTCTCTTTGGTAAAATGCGTGGTTTCTTCTTACAGTCCAGTATCTCTCCGTTATTTTGCCACATTTATCACGTCCAGATGGTCAAGATATTTGTTACGAGGTTAGGGATCCTTTTGGGACTTCTCCCCGTTGGGGATCGAGGCTTTTTGTTATTTCAGAAACTTGACGGGAGTCCAAGATGAGATTTATGGACTCTGAGAAGCCGCAGCACTCTTTTTCATGTAGTTACCTTAACAACCGCTCTCTTTCTTCCCTTGTAATCTGAGTACATGAGTGCACGTCATGTGATATCCTATTGCAGGCAAACAGTACCTGTGTAGACCTTCGTATTACAGGTATACACTTCCGATATCGCCATTCGGAAAGACAATTTTCCTGAGAATTGAAGAGGCTTCTCAGCATCAATAGAAAATTGAGAAGAGCATGCTTGTATCCAGAGCCATTTTGTTATCCCAAAGCTTCGCAGTCTCATCAAAGTATTATCACTCTAGAAATGTATTTGTGTACTCCGTGCCACCTTATCCAAAAGGGAATCGTGTTTGGGAAGTTTTCACTGGTAAAGGCTCCCACCCTCTCTAAAAGAAAAGATCCATTGGTTTAGAGAATGGCATTTGTCCGATGCACCATGATAACAAGTTTTGTCTCCTATATCAAATTCCAAACTAAAATCTCTGTGAGATTGTGCCTCACGCTCTTTATAAACACGTGACTCTGGCTCACTCCACGATTCCAGATCCCGCTCGCAGGAAGCAGGAGATTAAATCTTCCATACTCTTTCCCTTCTTTTTGAAAGAACTCCACAATGAGGGTTTCATTAAACGTCCACATGATCGAGCAGTATGATCACATATCGGGATACGATGATATCTTCTCCTTTCCAGATCCAGAAGACGTCTTGACACGATGATATCCTCCATGACACATCAGATTAGTTGGGACCTTGTGCTCCAAAAACAGAGAAGTGAGAGTAGATTAGTGTCAGTATAGGGTTTTATGAGGAACTTTTTACTTAAGAAACGAATATCACGCGGTTACACAAGTAACAGCTCGCACAGTCGATGTATGCCACTCAGTAGACAGAGTGTATATGCATGCGTTAGACAACCATTTAGAGAAGATATGATGAAAAGAGTAAGGGGTGATGAGTACGACCCTAGGATAGGCTGTAATACCTGGATCTCGTGTAGTAGCTGGGTCTCAAACGCGCTTTGACAATCCTTGCAGATAGAGAATCAATGACTCAATCATGCTTCAAGTCTGTGATTGATGTGAAACGCAAGGAGAGATGGCTCGCCTCCTGATACTCCAAGCATCTTGTCAGGCATATGACACACCAAATCAGAGACCCAAGCTGGATATTACACACCAGCGAATTGAGAGAAACTCAAAACAAAAGAAGATGAAAAAACTATTGGCGTTGTGATTGAATAATATCTCAGATGCTGTACAATGATAAATAGAAACGCAAAGATCCCTAATTCCTAAACCACAGAATAGTTGTTTAGTTTAATTCTAATCCTAACTCCAATTCGACAATTGGCTGATAACCTGCGTGTAATCCTAATGCTATATTAAAATTATGGTTTACATAAATAAATTACAATAATAAGAATAACTAAACCCAAAAAAGCTAGTCTTACTGTGGTTTCCACTCCTTGTCACAACTTTAACTTGTGGATTTGCGTCTGTCTCCTAATGGCATCATAATCCAATCCACGTCATGTGTTGCGTTCGAGAAGCGAAGGACCAGTGGATCAAGATATTTTGGTTGCCAACTCTCTTTTTGGGCCATACCGGAGACACGCCAAATCAAGTTAAGTTGTGACTAAAGTTATTGCACCGCAGGAAACACTAATCGAAAAAGAAACTTTAGCTAACGCCACATCATACTCGTCTTCCTGCGGACGTGTGCCTGTTCTCCATGCATATAGAATACCATAGAGGTCTATAAAGCTCATCTTGAGTTCAGATGCATTGCTCTTCATCTCTTACTTTTTGTATGCTCGCCAAATCGGTTCATCTAAAACAATGATCAACTTTTGCTCTGCTCATTGGTATATGATCAGCGTGTATATCTCCTACTGCGTGTGATCAGCTTATCCAGCTTATCTGCTACTGGCTATAATCAGCTATCTCGCTACTTGGTTTGATCATCTTATCTGCTACTGTTGTCTATAGAGTGCTAGATTATCATCCTCTTCTTGAGCTCAAGTTGTGTGCAAGGCTATATATCAAGGAGTTCTTCTTCATCTCTCGTCTATGAACTCATATAGAATCATCCCGCTAAGCCTCTTGAAACTACCCATTTAGTCTCAAGCATGATTAGTAGCACTTAAACACATGATCTCACTCTTTGCACTCGACCAGGTCTCGAATGCTCTCTTGAGTCTGAACCAACTAGATCAGTAGCGTGATCTATAGCAGTAGCGCATCATCATGCTGCTCTTCCTTCAAAAGGATTGACTCCTCGAATCCAGCCTATGAATGAGTTGATGGCACAGCATACCGATGAACTACACTACAACTCTCAAAATCTTGGTACTCTTAACACACCAAATTGTCTCATGTCTTTGCACACACACACAAACCCCTCCTCTATGGCTTGTGAGATACACGAAGTATTGATATAGCCGTATATTTATATTACCAGGTTTTAGACACCATTTAGTGACCTATCTGAGTCATATATTATAGGGTCATCTATGTTATAAGGCCCACCACAAAAAGGCAGCAGCTGATGGTTTATTGAAGTGGAAGCTGTGTCTAGCTAGGTTTAATGTGTTCTTTATATGTCCACGTGTTTTCGTTTGGAGATAATATATGGAGAATACTTGGAGCGAGAGATTATGAGAGCACTATTAGAGGATAGATAATCCGTAAGTCAGACGATGCATTGTGAGAGCTCAAAGAGTACAAGACTTGCTCCTTACGCAATCCGTATCGACGACACACAACGTTGTGAGCGAGCTATCATCAGAATCGATGTTATCCATGACCAGAAGATCGATCAATGTTGCACATCTGACCATCGATCGCTTCGTTAATTCGCAGACAGGCCAATTTCTCAAGCGCCACAAGTAGAGGGACAAAGACAACCAATATTACAATAGTGTGGACCCTGACGAGTTTGAACCTAGATTTTAGGTTTTATAGTATGTACTTTATGTAATACTACCAGAAAGAGAGAGAGTATACAGTGTGCTACGACGGCATGTGATGCGTGGTGCTTGAATCTGTTTGAGCGAAACCAGCACCCCATCACAGTTTTAGGATTCTGATTTAGTGGGTATAAGGAAAGATTCAGGTAACCCCTGTAGGAAAAATTTGCTATGATGGCAATAAACCCCAGTATTTTAGTCTATCGCGATTAGTCATTCAGTATTATTATCTCTTACTATTAAGTAACTCGTATGTTGCAGTAAGTTATCAACTATGATTTACGTGCTGAATGATTGCCAATCATGCATTAGTCCCAAAAAGTAGGATGTGCTAGGTTACGTTAATATCCATCAATTAAGCTTGCGGGCGAGCTTAATGCTTGCATTATAGCAAGTAGCTAACTAGGATCTACGAAGTTAGAACATCAAACTGGACCTGAATAGCGTGAGGTGAAGTTTCTGTGTGCCGGCCAGAACATAGACTCCATGAACTAGGTTATTAGGCACATGATGAGAGCGTGCGTCTAATTTTCGTTGGCTGTGGAACATAATATGTCAACAGTACTCGTTCTAACACTTGGTCACTTTTGATTTCACGGTCTGAATTCGAGCGACACTCAACGAGCCTTAGCCTTAGGATGTCGAGTCGAGATGTCTTTACCTTTTGCCTTGCATACGAGAGTTGGCAGTCGTAGAAGTCAGAATAGGTAAATATTTGAGGTCCTAGAATATAATTACATGTATCCGTGCGCTTCTCCTATCCCTATAATAATTCATTAAGCTGTGAAATCCTAGATCTCAGCATATTTACATTTGCATATTTCTAGTTAATCTACATCATATCTGCATAGTTGACATTTATAGCATATTTCCATTTATTGCCATCTATACCTTCTATTAAAAGAAGTATTTCTTTGTCTGATACTTGCGTTGAGCCGAATAGATATAATTACCTAACTTAGTCTGTTAGAAAATAAGAAATATATTGTGTGTGTCATTGTTCTCTGTGGATTTTGATCACTAAGATACTAACACCTAATTCTCTTGGCAAGAGTATTATTTTGTGTGTTAAGATTTAAGAGTTAATTTTGACATGTTTATTTGTTTAGGATATATACCATTGTGAGAACAAAAGTTCAAATTTTGGCTGCCTGTTTGCCGATAGGGAAACATTGATCGCCATTAGATTTATTTTCTAGATTTTAGTCTAGTTGTTACTTTCAAGTTACTGACTTTTCTTCTTCTTTGTTTTTCAGGTGCATTCAAAAGAGTCCATGGAGCAACAAAGACAAGACTTTGTACTGCTTCTGTAGACCCCGACAATCATGATCTCGAACGTTTACGATCCGTAAAAGAAATGATGACAGTATCGAATCCAACAGCATCTACTCAAACATCGATCGACAACTCTTTGCCAGACAGCATCGAGCGACATCAAAACTCTTTCATCAACCGACATTGATTCATATAAGCATCCGATAGGACAGGGCACCTGTTCATCCGCATCGATCGAACGAGAGAGGACAAGTTCAGGATGGTTGCGCCTGTATAATTAGTGTTTCATAAGAGAATTGAAAGGACTTGCATTGACTTCAATGCGTCAGTCTTCTACAGCATGTCAAAGGATAGACAATCAGGGGGACCATAAATCCCTGCCCTACAGAAGTAGAATCAAAGAACAAACACTACAATATCTCAACCTGAAGCTAACGCTCAGCTGCTCAGAGAACGCTAGCTGACTTACAACCGTCCAGACCTTCTTACGCCAACATATTCGCCATTTCGCCCTCCAGCTTTTTAATAGAAACAATTTTGAGATCAAGCCCGCTTTCTTCGGACTTTAGTAGCGCAGACGCCTTACCGTGGGGTTTGCCGACACGGCACCCTATGGATCATCTGGAGCGATTGAAGGATCTAGCTGACTGCTAATTTAAAGACCAATGGAGTGCCCTTGATGACTATTTTTTAGTAAGCTTTTCAAGGTACTAACTTGCTGCGAGAAGCTTCATATTGGCTAAGGCAGCTTACCACCAGGATCATCTGA
>CAJHQP010006419.1:0-38448 GCA_905132765.1 Moricandia arvensis | reverse complement strand
GTTCTTAAAAGATATTTTTATCAATTTGAGATAGATACAACTGTTTAACTGCATGTCGCATATGGCTCCCACAGTAGCCATGAATGCTCTCTCAAGTAGTAGCAAAGAGTACCAATCTATCCTGATATCCATCACATGAAAGTCTACTGGGGCTAGGGTATTGTTGATCTGCATTGGAACATCTTTTACCATCCCTCATGAGTTCACTCTTGAGTACTCTACAAATGTGAACGAATCGTTGGAGGATTCCACTCTTAGGTTCAGCTCCTCTTCCATAGAGTTGGGCATAATGTTCACTGAAGATCCAGTGTCACAAAGGGCATTGGGATATTTGTTACCTTTGATGAGCATGGAACCACAAACTTCCCCGGATCACTTTTCTTTTTCAAACAGGTTCTCTGCTTCATCTTCTCTCTGATGTGATTGAACATGATTTCTATGTCATCATATCTTTCCCTTGTTCCCTGAAAAACATCCACAATCTGTGAGTATAATAAGCTTCATCAAAAGATATATCTAAAGGAATTTTAAAAACTCTTTTAGCAAAGCCATCCATCTCCTTTTCATTGGCTTCTCTGCATTGATACTTTGGGATTTTTTCCTCCTCTTTGAGTGTCCTTCATCTTCTCTATCAAGATCCATAGATTCAGATGTGTCTGTATTCTGTTCTGAAATTGTTGCTGTTGGACGGACAATCAGACTTGCATTGAGGTTGCGTAATCAAACTGGGTTACTACCTCGTCGATCGATTCCAGGCATAACTATCGACCGATGCTTTCGTCTCTATGTCGATCGGGGTCATGAGTACGGTATCGATTGATGTTAGTTGATTCACATGAGGCTATCGATTCTGTATGTTTCACAATCGATTGATGATCGTTGTCTTGCGTCGATCGATGCGGACGGGAATTGCCGAGTGACATGGAATTTTCCACACGAATGTTGCTGGTTTGGGGTTTTACTTCCTGCCAGAAATCATCGTCAATCGATGCATTGATGTGGTGCTTCTTCCCAGTCTCCATCTTCTCCTTAATCAGGCTCTCATGTCTTCTAATGGTCTCACTTGTTTGCATCACATGATTCTCCAACTTCTTCACATGGGTGCTGAGGTTTTCGAACATGGTATTGAGGTTGAGGTACATATCATCTATTTTTTTTGTTGAAATCCAAAGTCATCTACTGCTGTTCCTCTAAGACTCTATCAACCATTGTTTCAATCTTGATTCCCTGAGTTTCTGGAAGAGGATTGTGGTAGTTGGATGATCCATATGTCCTATCGTTGTTGAAGGGCCTTCGCTGTGAACACTGATTAAAGTTGCTTCTTTGACCAGCACCATAGGAGTTCCTTCTGAAACCTGGATTCCCTTGTCTCTGACTGTGAGCGCCTTAGTCGCCATATGGCGGCCCAGAATGTTTCAATCGGAATCACGACTAAGGTTTTTCGAGAACTTTTTCAAGGTTAGTTTACTGCAGGGATTGTCCCTCCTTACTTTTCTGTCAGTAGTGAACTCTCATTCCTCATTCCCTTCTCACCTTCTTACTTCTTTAAGCTTCCTCTGCCTTCTCCCTAAAAATTCGTAAAAAAGATGTCTTCTTCCCAGGGGGACAAGAAAAATTCCGGCGTCGAGATAAGCGATTTAACTCTTTCTGCGAATCTTTTGAAATCGGCTAATGCTGGCACTGTGTCGGCCTACGCGGCTGGCTTCTTATACTTTCAGAATAAGCTTGCCTGGCGTAGCACTGAGAAGGAGATTGGCCAGTCTTCTGCTCAACTGTCGGTGCCTCCAGCCCCGATCGAAACTGCGGTCGCACCATCGTCGGAGATTTTGGTTCAGCTACAAGCTCATCCACGACGCCCGTTCATGTTAAGGATAGAGAGCAGGCTCCAGAATCGATGCCCCCTCCTCTGGCTAAGAGGGAAAACGTTCTGGGGCTGCATGCTCCTATTGCTGCTCCAATCGTCCCACCGAAAAAGTCAAAAATAAATCCTCCTGTCGGCGAGGCGAATAGGAGGAAAAGATGTGCTAAAGGCGGAGAAGGTGATTCTGCACCGAAAGGAGGATCTGGTTTGAGTGCGATGCCACAGTATCGTGCCAAGGTTTGTTATGGAGATCTTTCCCGTTAGCATGTTGTGTTTTTTCCAAACCCTATATATGTCTTATGCAGTTCGTATCTTTGATCGACGGGATGATCAATGAATGTGGATCAGAGGTTAAGCGTCTTACGAGGGAGTTAGCGGAGTCGCGAGAGGAGTCATCGGCGTTCCAGAGGAAGTTAAAGGTTATTGAAGATGCATATGCCAAGAGTCATGGTAGTCTTCCTGAGAGTCCTACTATTGGGTTTAGGTCTTCCACTATTTTGGATGGACCGATTTCCATTCTCTCGAGGGTGTTTTTGAAGATGATATAGGCGAGCTTCTGGTGTCGACCAATATCCTTGCGAGATCGATATTCTGGATTGTCAACTCGATGACAAGGAGATCAATGAGATCGTTGAGAGGTTTGACCGAGTCGGTCGTTGCTCTCTCCTTTAAGGAGATGACGTCACCGACTATTTGGTTAGGCAAATCGTTTCTAATTCGTTCAGTGATTTTTGAGTTAGAGAATCCGACCCTCTACTTCTAGCGCGAAAATCTGGGAACCAAAATTCACACTATCAATTTCCATAAATTGAAGGCCAAGAAAACACGACTTTCCCATAGGTCCCCGATTATCTACGTAAACACACGAGAACGAAGAAGTAAGAGATAATAGGATATCGATAGTAAGTTGCACAGAGGCGTTTTATTGATTGATAAAAACAAAGCTACAGGATTGAACAAAGAATAAAACGATTAAAATCTAGCTAACAAAGAGAATCTCAAAATATAGATGGAGAAGAATCTAAGTAGGGTTTCGAGTATGCAGCCACCTATATACTAATTTCTTCTAAGCTAGTAGGGTTATTCTCGGTCTAGAAATCCGCCCCCTTGATTTTAGCTTCAACTCCCCTTATATATGCCTTCTCGTTCGGTTCCCCTTTCCTTTTTTGCCCCTAGGTCGAGTTTATCGCTTCGCATAAATATTCCTTTTTTATCTCGATCTTCATCGCTATCTTGGAAACTTGACATTTATCTTCTGATTTCGCAAGATTTATCTTCTTCTTCGAGTTACACCGTCATAACATTGTGGGGCTCAATTTCGTATGAAATCATAAGTGGGTATTTAGCCGTTTTCTAGGCCTCTTTGAGCCGTATTTTGACTTAAAAATTTTACGATTTCTTCAAAGAACTTTTAATGATACGACGTCACTTTAGATAAAAAGTTCACACTTCTCGCATAGTTTAGACAATTGTGATGTTGAGTTAACCCTTGCCGTCGAAACGACAACCATGAACTTCATCCGGAAAATGAGTCTTTGGGGTTTTTGTCGTAAAGTTCCAACGGTAACTCTGATTGAGATAAAACAAAGAGAATTCCGATCTAGATTCAAGAGGGAAGCCAATGGGTATGGTCTCACTCGCCATATGGCGACCTGGGAGTTGTATTTGGCGACCCAGGGTTCATTTGGCGACTCTAACTTGTTTTAATCATAACATCTCGACCGTAACTCTGATTGGACGAAACAAAAAGCATTTCAATCGCGACTAGAAGAGGAAGTGGACAGTCTAGGTCGCCATATGGAGACCAAGACTGTGTGGGTCTAGGTCGCCATATAGAAACCCAGACTTGGAGTGTTGAGGTAGCCACATGGCGACACGGGCTCGGAGAGTCTAGGTCGCAATATGGAGACCCAGACTGTGTGGGTCTAGGTCGCCATATGGCGACCCAGACTCGGAGCGCTAATGTCGCCATATGGCGACCCAGACTTGGAGAGTCAAGGTTGCCATATTGCGACCCAAACTGTGTAGGTTTAGGTTGCCATATGCTGACCCGTATCCTTGGTCCGCAGGTCACCCAATGGCGACCCTTACCCTGTGTGTGTGGGTTGCCATATGGTGTGCTTTGCGAGTGTAGGTCACCATATGGCGACCCGTGCTTTGTGTGTGCGGGTCACCATATGGCGACCCGGCTCGTTAGAGGCCAGGCCGCCATAATACGACCTAGGGTCGAGGTGCTTTTGTTTGTTTCCGATATACTCTTTTGTCAAGTTACTTTTAGAAGTGGTAATCTTAGTCGGTGATTTTGAGATAACCATTTTTGACCCCAACAAACCGTCAACAGATATTCCACCCAAAAAGAAAAAGAAATCGTATGTCGTTGTCACTGCCCTGGAACAAGATGAAATCTTTTGGCAGTCACGAGCAATCGAAGCTTTGGAAGAAAAACATGAGCCGACTTTTGAACCTGTCTTGGTGTGCCTAGACAAAGCATCTCCGGACTGCTGCGTTGAAATCAGCCTAAACCTGAATGAGGCTTTGAAGATCGAGCTCATAGCTTGTCTGAAAAGAACTTGTATACGTTCTCATGGACCATCGAAGACATGCCAGGGATTGACATCAAGTCATGAACTCAACGTTGACCCAAATTTCAAACCCTTCAAACAATAAAGACAAAATTTGGGACCAGAACGCTAGTGCGGTTAACGACGAGGTTGAAAACTCCTAAAAGTCGGATCCATAACAGAGGTCAGGTATCCCGAATGGCTCACTAACGCGGTCGTTGTCAAAAAGAAGAACGGAAAGTGGCGAGTTCGTGTTGATTACACCGCTCTCAACAAAGCGTGTCCAAAGGATAGCTTCCCACTGCCACACATCGGCCGTTTAGTCGAAGCAACAGCAGGGAACAAAATTTTGTCCTTTATGGACGCCTTCTCCGCGTACAATCAGATCAGGATGAACCTCGACGAGCTTGTGGATCATGACGCCTTTATAACTGATCATGGCACTTATTGTTACAGGGTAATGCCATTCGGTCTCAAGAACACTGGCACAACCTATCAACGGATAGTCAACCGTATGTTCTCCGGACAGCTCAGAAAATAAATGGCGGCATAAATCAACGATGTGCTCGTAAAATGTCTCGAAGAGCAAGACCATATCACCCAACCTCCAAGAATTCTTTGAAAGGCTGAGCGTCCACAATATGAAACTGAACCACCCAAAGTAGGTTCGCGGTAGCATCATGATAATTCCTGGTATATTTCTTCACCTACCATGGGATGGAGGCTAACCCGAAACAAATCCCCACCCTGATCGAAATGACATCTCCGAGATGCAGAGATTGACTGGTAGGATCGCGGCAAGCAAAATCCCATCTTTTACGTAAACAAAACTTTGTTGGACGCAGAGACGCGTTACCCGATGATGGAACGAAAGATAAGGCTATACTTCCACTCACATACAGTCGCGGTACTCACATAATTCCCATTTCGCATGATCTTGCATAGCCCCAGTCAATCTGGAAGGTTAGCAAAATTGGCAATCGCGCTAAGCGAGTACGACATCAAGTATCGAGCAAAAGCCTGCGCAAAATCTCAAGTACTCGGCGATTTCCTGGTAGAAATCCCTTCAGGGTGCACAAGTAACCAAGAGCCCGACTCGACCCAGATCCTCCACGTCGACGGATCCTCGTCCAAACACGGCTCCGGATTCGGGATCAGACTCACGTCACCAACAGGGGAAGTGTTGGAACAGTCATTCTGACTAATTTTCCACGTCTCAAAAAATGAAGCCGAGTATGAAGCCTTGATCACGGGCTTACGATTGGCACATGGCCTAAAGATACGCAACTTGTGGCAAGCCAATAAAGCGGAGAATACAAAGCAAGTGGCGAAAGAATGGACGCTTACTTAAAACTCATTCAGAACATGGCTCAAAGTATCAATCAATTGGCTCTTACCCGTGTTCCTCGCGCCGAAAACGACCAGGCCTACGCCTTAGCCGACTTGGCATCCAGCTCGGACCCACGTCAGAGCAAAGTAATTCTTGTGGTATTCATAGAGCATCCTAGCATCGGGTCGCCTATCGTCATAAACCTGATCGATTCACCTGACGGCGACACCAACGAAGTCGATATCTAGCCCACACCAGACTCTAGTAATCCGAGTACGGATTCAACAAACCTTGGACAAACACAATCCTTGCGTACATCGCCGACGGGAAACTCTCAACAGATAAATGGGCAGCTGATATAGCCTATTGTTACCAGTTTTAGGCCATGTTATAGGCTCTATTTAGGGTCTATTATGTGTGTCTAGGCTATGTTTTAAGGTATTTACAGGTCCTCGGTACATTTTGGAGATATCTGGAGATACTTGGAGCTTTTGGAGCATTTAGAGGAGAATAATCCGTAGCTGATCATTGGAAGAGTCGAAGTACAAGACTGTCGTCGATCGACGACATTATCTTGACGTCGACTGATGTTACATAACCAAGATCGATCGAGGCTAACACTTGCCATCGATCGATGACCAGTTCGCAGACAGTCGATTTCAAGCCCAAGTTAGAGACAAGACAGAAGATTACAAGATTACCCTAGACGAGTTTTGACCTAGATTTTACGGTTTTTATTTATACTTTATGTATGACACCAAAAGAGATAAGAGGGTGCTAGGTTCTAGAGTTTTAGTATTCTTTTGGGGAGAAGATTGATAACTCCTTAGAGAGATTTCTATTGGAACCCCAATATTTTATCTATGCATTATATTCCGATTATTATTCTTACTTTGATTATGTATGAGTAGTTATCAACTAGATTTAGGGTTGAATGATAGATATCATGGATTAGCCCCAAAAGTAGGATTTCTAGGTTAAGTTAATATCCATCAATTGAGTAGTGCTTAATGCTTGCATTCTAGAGTAGCTAAATAGGATCTTGAAAGTAGGACATGGACGACTACGAGAGTAGGTTCTCTGCTTGAATACAATCCATTGAACTATGTTATTAGGCACATGCGAGAGCTGGTCTAATTAGTATGGTGAACATATCAAATCTTGTTCACACTTCCTTTGATGTCACCGTCGATCGATGGTCTTTCCTTTTGCTCTCATACGAGAGTTGGAGTTAAAAGGGTCAAAATTGTTAATATTTGAGTTCTATAACATTTACATATCCGTGCTTCTTATTTCCTCTAATTCATTGAGCTTGAAACCCTAGGTCTAACATATTTACATTTGCATCTAGTTAGTTTAGTAGCATATTTCATATTTACATTATTAGCATAATTCCATATTTATATTATTAGCATATTTTTATATTGCATCTACACCTTCCAATAAAGAACCTTAGATTAATTACTTGTTACCAATATATATATAATAACCTAGCTTAACAATTAGAAATAAGAAATCTTTTGTGTGCCATTGTTCTCTGTGGGATTCGATTCCTAAGTACTACACCTTATCTCAATTGGCAAGAGTATTGTTTTGTGTGTCAGGATTAAGGGTTAATTTGATAGTTAATTGTTTAGGATATTTATACCATGTTAGAACAATAAACACACCCATGTCAAATTTGGCGCCGTTGCCGGGGAACATTGATCCCAACGTTTTATCTATGCATTATATCCATATTATTATTCTTACTTTGATAACGTTTGAGTAGTTATCAACTAGATTTAGGGTTTATTAATGGTATTGACGGATTAGCCAAAAATAGAATTGTTAGGGTTATTATTAGATCTATCAATAGAATTGTTTTATTGTTTATATTCTAGAGTAGCTAACTAGAACCCTGATCATAGGATAGGTAGGCGCAAGCGAGAGCATGGTATACTACCAGAATCAATTATGTTGAGCTAGGTTTCTAGAAACAAACGCGAGTTGATTTATTTAATCTAGTGAACTTATCGAATTAGGTCATAAAGCTTAACTCAAGAAACCATCGATCGACGCAGGATCATTTCCATGTATCGACGGTCATTCCGTGTCAACAAGCGAGAGATGAGATATTGGACATAGTCAATAGATTAGACTCGTAGCGAGAGCTCGTCATCTATACATTAGATATCGAGTTCTATGATTAATACCCTTAGCTTCTATCCTCGAGAGAATGGAAATCGATCAATCCGAAATCACGGAAGACTCAAACCCGATAGTAGGACACTCGGGGGAGGCTACCATGACTGTCAGCACAATCAATATGTCGCTTAGAGCCTTCATCATAACAAAAATCATGGAGTTCCTGGTCATCGATCGACCCATATCATATAACGCGATCGTAGGAACTCCATGGCTGAATTCAATGCAGGCTTTCCCGTCAACATACCCCATGTGTCTCAAATTCCCAAAGATTTTTCGAAATCGAGAGCATCTGGGGATATCAGAAAGTTTCGCAAGTCTGCTTCGCCGCGAAATTGAAACGCAAAAAACCGTCGATTCCGCCCAAAAAGAAAAAGAAATCACATGTCGTTGACAATGCCCCGGAACAGATGAAATCTTTTGGCAGTCACGAGTGATCGAAGCTTTGAAAGAAAAACATGAGCCGACTTGCGAACCACTCGTCTCAGTGTGCGTAGACAAAGCATTTCTGGACCACTGCGTTGAAATCACCGCAAACCTGAGCGAGCCTTTGAAGATCGAGCTCATAGCTTGTCTGAAAATAACTTGCATATGTTCGCATGGACCACGGAAGACATGCCAGGGATTGACATCAACATCACGTGTCATGAACTCAACATCGACACAACTTTCCCGTCAAACAATAAAGATGAAAGTTGGGACCAGAACGCGCTGGTGTGGTTAACGACGAGGTTGAAAAAATCCTTAAAGTCGGATCCATAACAGAGGTCAGGTATCCCGAATGGCTCGCTAGCCCGGTCGTTTTCAAAAAAGAGGAACGGAAAGTGGCGAGTTCGCGTCGATTTCACCGCTCTCAACAAAGCGTGTCCAAAGTATAGCTTCCCACTGCCACACATCGACCGCTTAGTCAAAGCAACGGCAAGGAACAAACTCTTGTCCTTTATGGACGCATTCTCCGGGTACAATCAGATAAGGATGATCCCCGATGACCCAAAAAAAATGCGTTCATAACTGATCGCGTCACTTACTGTTACAGGGTAATGTCGTTCGGTCTCAAGAACGCTGGTGCAACTTATCAACGGCTAGTCAACCGAATGTTCTCTGGACAGCTCGGAAAAAAATTGGAGGTATACATCAACGATATGCTTGTAGAATCTCTAGAAGAGAAAGACCATATCACCCACCTCCAAGAATGCTTTGAAAGCCTGAGCCTCAACGATAAGAAAATGAACCCCGCAAAGTGCAGGTTCGTGGTAGCATCGGGAGAATTCCTGGTATATCTCGTCACCTACCGCGGGATCGAGGCTAACCCGAAACAAATCACCACCCTGATCGAAATGACATCTCCAAGAATGAAATGAGAGGTGCAGAGATTGACCGGTAGGGTCGCAACGCTCAATCGATTTATCTTGCGATCAACAGAAAAGTGTTTACCTTTCTACGACACTTTGAATGGGAACAAGAAATTAGAGTGGACCAAATAGTGTGAGAAAGCTTTCCAACAGCCGAAACACTACTTAGCCACTCCCCCGGTACTCGCAAAACCCGTAGAAGGGGAACCATTGTTCCTGTACATTGCGGTATTGGTCACAGCCGTAACCGGCATCCTCATCCGAGAGGAACAAGGCAAGCAAAAGCCCATCTTTTATGTAAACAAAAATTTGCTCGACTCAGGGACGCGTTACCCGATGATGGAAAATCTGGCACTTGCGGTGGTAATGCTAGAACGAAAGCTAAGGCCATACTTCCACTCACATACGATCGCGGGTACTCACATAATTCCCACTGTGCACGATCTTGCATAACCCCAGTCAATCTGGAAGGTTAGCAAAAAGGGCAATCGAGCTAAGCGAGTACGACATCGAGTATCGAGCAAAAGCCTGCGCAAAATCTCAAGTACTCGGCGATTTCCTAGTAGAAATCACTGCAGGGTGCACAACTAACCAAGAGCCCGACTCAACCCGGACCCTCCACGTTGACGGATCCTCGTCCAAAATGGGCTCTGGAAACAGGATCAGACTCACGTCACCAACAGGGGAAGTGATGGAACAGTCATTCTGACTAATTTTCCACGCCTCAAACACCGAACCATTGCTCGCGGGCTTACGATTGGCTCATGGCCTAAAGATACGCAACATCAATGCCTACTGCGATTCCCAACTTGTGGCAAGCTAATACGAACCTGTTTTACAAGACTTGGACATAGACAATCCTTGCGTACATCGCCGACGGGAAACTCTCAACAGATAAATGGGCAGCTAATATAGCCTATTTATTACCAATTTTATGTCATGTAATAGGCTCTATTAGGGTCTATTATGTGTGTCTAGGCTATTTTTTAAGGTCTTTACAGGTCCCGGTACGTTGTGGAGATATATGGAGATACTTGGAGCTTTTGGAGCATTTTGAGGAGAATAATTTGTAGCTGATCATTGGAAGAGTCGAAGTACAAGACTGTCGTCGGTCGACAACATTATCTTGACGTCGACCGATGTTACATGACCAAGATCGACCGAGGCTGAACACTTGCCATCGATTGATGACCAATTTGCAGACAGTCAATTTCAAGCCCAAGTCAGAGACAAGACAGGAAATTACAAGATTACCCCTGGACGAGTTTTGACCTAGATTTCAGAGTTTTATATTTATACTTGTGTATGACACCAAAGGAGACAAGAGGGTGCTAGTTCTAGAGTTTTAGTATTCTTTTGGGGGAGAAGATTCATAACTCCTTAGGGAGATTTGTATTGGAATCCAAGTATTTTATCAATGCATTATATTCAGATTATTATTCATACTTTGATTATGTCTGAGTAGTTATCAACTAGATTAGGTTTGAATGATAGAAATCATGGATTAGCCCAAAAGTAAGATTTCTAGGTTAAGTTAATATCCATCAATTGAGTTGTGCTTAATGCTTGCACTCTAGAGTAGCTAACTAGGATCTTGAAAATAGGACATGGACGACTACGAGAGTAGGTTTTGTGTTCTAATAGACTCCATTGAACTAGGTTATTAGGCGCCTGCGAGAGCTGGTCTAATTAGCTTGGTGAATATATCAAATATTGTTCACAATTCCTTTTGATTTCACCATCGATCGACACCAGGCCTTAGCCGTCGATTAATGATCTTTGTGTGCCATTGTTCTCTGTGGATTTGATCCCTAAGTACTACACATTATCTCTCTTGGCAAGAGTATTTTTTGTGTGTTAAGATTAAGGGTTAATTTGATATTTAATTGTTTAGGATATTTATAAACTGCTAGAACAATAAACACACTCCATATCAAATTTGGGCGTCGTTGCCGGGGAACATTGATCCCAACGTTTTATCTATGCATTATATTCAGATTATTATTCTTACTTTTATAATGTTTGAGTAGTTATCAACTAGATTTAGGGTTATTAATGGTATTGAAGGATTAGCCAAACAATAGAATTGTTAGGGTTATTATTAGATCTATCAATAGAATTGTGTTTATTGCTTGTGTTCTAGAGTAGCTAACTAGAACCCTGATCATAGGATAGTTAGGCGCAAGCGAGAGCATGGTATACTACCGGAATCAATCCTGGTGCGCTAGGTTGCTAGAAACAAATGAGAGTTGATTTAATTAATCTAGTAAACTTATCGAATTAGTTCATAAAGCTTGACTTAAGAAACCATCGATCGACGAAGGATCATTGCCATCTATTGACGGTCATTCCGTGTCAATAAGCGAGAGCTAAGACATTGGACATAGTCAATAGAATAGACTCGCAGTGAGAGCTGGTCGTCTTTTACATTAGATATCAAGTTCTATAATTAATACCGTTAGCTTTTATCCTCTACAATCCACTTGCCCGAAACCCTATATCTAGCATATTTACATTTACATCTAGTTAGTTAGTAGCATATTTCCATATTTATATTATAAGCATATTTTCATATTTACATTATTAGCAGATTCCATATTGCATCTACACTCTCAAATAAGGAACATTTCCTTAAAACTGATTACTTGTTTCCAATATATATATATATATATATATTCACCTAGCTTAACCATTAGGAATAAGAAATATATTGTGTGCCAATGTTCTCTGTAGATTCGATCCCTAAGTACTACACCTGATCTCTCTTGCAAGAGTATTGTCTTGTGTGTTAGGATTAAGGGTTAACTTGATAGTTCATTGTTTATGATATTTATACCCTGTTAGAACAGGAAACACCACCATGTCAAATTTGTGCCGTTGCCGGAGAACATTGATCACCATTAGATTTAATTTCTAGGGTTTAGTCTAGGTTTGTTTACTTTCAAGTTACTGATTTTTCTTTTCCTTTGTCTTTCAGGTGCATGCAATATAGTACCAGAAGCAATAAAGGACAAGAATTACTATTCTCAGACCCGCAGGAACTCGAACGTACGATCCCCAAAGAAAGAAGACAAGCATTGATCAACGGCATACACACAGCCTCGACCGGCACTTCTTTACGGACAACATCTGTGACACCCTCAATCATAAATGACCAGAAATGGCACGGTCGATGCTCCCCGAAAGCCGATCCAGGTTCCTAGAATACTTTCGAGTTCCTTAGACAAGAGATCAGAAAACACCAACGTTCCTATTAGACATCGCCTGAGGCTTTTCAACCCGACCGAGAAAATACCTGATAGTTGGTTCGTAGGGACAAGGACTAATATCATGTGGAACCCATACTTTAAAAAAAATTCTTTATAAATTATATATTAATTATCAAAAGCATCTTACAGAAATGTATAGATTAACCTCGAGGTTTTTGGAAAACAATATTTATACATAAGATTGATTAAAACTACTTTGCAAGGATAATAAAACTACTGTTGGCTAATGTTGTTCCTTCCCGTCCTAGTGTAAAGGTCTCATGCCTACTGGTTACCTGCATCAAAAATGAGTCATGAGTTACAAGTTTACTCCGTGAGTCTAATCCCCACACCCCCAACACATATCAATAGTATCTCGAGCAGTTAAATCCATTTGTATGCAGTGGAAATGTATTCCATAATTATTATAAATAAGATATAAGGCCTATCATTCCATCGATGTGAATCCTATTTAAAACATCACCTCCATGTTACACGCCATTCACTCATATATAAATACAATATATATACTAGACCCGATAAACCACATAGGCTAATCAAGCCTTGTAAGTTAGCATAACTATCATCCTTGAACGCCCTTATGAACATTCGAGACTGCATCGTCATGCAGTACACGGCTTCCAGGGTTCTACCCCATCATCGTGTCTTCATGACCTTGTTCCATTCGCAGGACCAAGTAACGGTAATGCGGAGACTTTAGGGGGAGTGAATATGATAAGACTTCACTTGATTCTTACTTATAGATTTAATTATATACTTATAAATATTTGTACTAGAGAACAAGTACTAAGGCTTGGGAAAACCTCAAAGAATTATTCTTAGTAATTCTTTAGTGTTTACACAAGTCAAACACTTCGTAATAAATATAGATCAAGAGACAATACTTAATCAATCAACCATTCTTATTACAATTCATACTATACTTATACATAACTCATTAACATCTATCTAGAATCACCTTTGATTATATGAGATTGGCTAAGAAAGACTAGACTCGAGCTCAAGCAAATGACACTCCACTGTGGGAACCGAAATTCGCACTGTCGAATTCCGTTGAATTAGAAACGCAGGGTAAAACCCTGGTTTCCTAGAGGTCCCAAATATTTGCTAACCACACGCCAGTCAAGTTAGAATACAAAGTAAATATTGAAAAATAAAGTGACAATCGAAAAGAGAGCAAGTAGATGTCTTATTCCGAATTTGCGTATGAGTGTTTACAACAGGTAGGAGCCTCGGCTACGAGAGCTGTCGGCGAGAACCCTAGTTCTAATAACCTAAGACTGCAAATCCTAATTGAATCGCAGCTCGAATAACAAAAACGGGAAGTTTCCTAAATGCTCTAAGTGCTAAGCTATGTTTGCTCTGAGTAGAGATTTCGTGTGTCCTCTGCATCATCACCCTCGAAGTCTTATATACTCCTCTAGAGGCGGTTTGGTCTTTCCCCTTATACCCTTGGTCGAATTTATCGCTTCGCGAAAATATTCTTTTTTTCCTCGATCTTCATGATTATCTTCAGAAACTTAACATTTATCCTTCGATCTTGACATTTATCCCTCCGAACTTAACATTTATCCTTTCCTGCAAAATAGAAGATAATCCCGTCACAAAGTTTGGGCTTGATTTCGGATAAAATCGCGAGTGGGCCTTTAGCCGAGCTTTAGAACTCGTCGGGCCGTTTTCTGACTTAGGCTTTTCCACAATTTCATCGAGATAACATTATTAAGACGACGTCGTTCGAGAGTTAGGATATTTTGTATGAGAACATGTGACTCTAGGTGTTTAGTTAACCGTTACCATCTCATACGATTGACCCGAGCCTATCTCGAGAAAACAGAGTTTTCTTTCGGTAAGGTTCCAATGTCAATCTCGATTGAGACGGAACAAAGATAAGTTTCGATCAAGTATCGAAAGAGGGAGTTTAACGAGGAACGAGGCAGTTGGTTGATCCGACTTGCGGAACGACCAAGTTAGATTGCTCGTGTCATCTAACTTACCCGTTTGACAAGTTGGCCTTCTCCAACTCGCCATACGGGCGAGTTGGCTGTGTCGTGCCTACCAACTTGCCCGTACGGGCGAGTTGGACTTGTCAGACTTGCCGTACGGACGAGTTGGTCATGTCATGCCATCCAACTCGCCGTACGAGCGAGTTGGTTGGTCCGTTCCGTCCAACTAGCCGATACGGGCGAGTTGGTCGATCCGTGTTGACCAACTCGCCATACGGGTGAGTTGGTCAGTTCATGCTGACCAACTCGCCCATATGGCGAGTGTCCTTGTCCTACTCGCCATATGGGCGAGTTGGTTGGTTCGATCTGACCAACTCGCCCGTATGGAGAGTTGTCCTTGTCCAACTCGCCATACAGGCGAGTTGGTCGGTTCATGCTGACCAACTCGCCATACGGGCGAGTTGGTTGACTTTGTGCTGACCAAATCGCCCGCTAATGGCGAGTTGGCTAGTCCAACTAGCCATACGGCGAGTTTGGTCGTTCATGATTTCATTCTTTCGATTTTTGGCCCGTAGACTTGTATTAAGTCGATTTTGAGATTGCATTCGTATAGAAACACAATTTTTTAGATGCTGATTTCGAAATACCGTTTTTTACCCTCGAACAAATGCATTCTCCTGGTAGGTTTTCCAACGTCAATTCCGTCGTAAACCGATTTGAGCCCAAACATCTACTTCACTTCTGATTCAGACGTCCACAAGGAAGGATCCGGTTGATCCACCACTGACCTCGACCACTGACCTAAGACAAAGCATTTCGGTACATAGATCATTATCAAGAGTTCGGTTTTCGAAGAAGAAACCTAAATGAGATCTAATCAGCTTGGTTTAGGACAAAGCTTAGCAGTTCAGAACAACTTCAGACTAGATCAGGATATGACGAGTTCAGACCATAGACAGCTCAAGCTCAGATCAGTACTAGACAAGATCAAACTGAGTTCAGTTTGGTTTAATTCCAGTCAGTTCATAACAACTTAGCTAGCGGTTCCACGAGGTTGTTTCAAACTGAAACTAAACAAGTCTGAATCATACAAAGATTTTGACAACTGATCTGTGTAGTAGCTAACCTATCACCAACCGCTTCTATTCAGACTGATCAAACAACAAGGGCGGAGACCTTACTTCAGTGATGGATGAACTTGGTTGCTCACTATCTTCATGCTAAAAACATGTTCTGACCTTCAAACAAAAGAGATCAAGATTCGGTTCAACTCAGGACAGAACAGAGGATGGCTTAGGGTTACATCAGACATGAAGCTTCCCTAAAACTGATCCGAACAAACTGATTTAAGGTCTTACCAGTTCAATACTTGAGATTGATAAGCTGTGAAGTGATCTCATGAATCTTCTGGACCAGATACAAATTTTCCACGCACCAAAGTCACTGATTCAAAGCACAAGAAGACTAGAAAGGGTTGTCCATTTTCAGATCTCTCTTCTGATTTCCTCTCTAAACTTTTATGTCTGCTTTTTGCTCTCTTTTTCAGAACGTGGGAAGCAGATGACTGAGAGGATTAAGTAGCTGAGATGAGCTTTGTGTGAGTGTCCAGGTAACACAAACCTTTGGTGTGCAAGGAACAGCTGGTGTCCTGCTTCAGCTTCTCCAGCAACCAAGCAGCTCACAGTTTCCTTGCTATCAAAAATCTTTCCAGCCACATGATTATTATTTAATAAATCTGAGCCCAGCAAGCAAGCAGGCAGCTTATGAATGTCATGTGCCATTTACTACAAAAGCAAGCAAGCAGGAAGGTACATGTCACATGTACAGGTCAGGAAGGAAGCAAGCAGCCAGGTAGCACATGACATGCACATGACTCGCAAGCAGCTGAAAGTATTCCAGACTAGTTTTCGATCAAATGTTTTCCATCCATTGGTTCTCGTCTTGCTTTTGGATAAACTCGTCCAGATTATATATAACTCGACCATAATAATTAACTTTCGATCAAACTATCAAGGGAAGTCCTTTCACCGCATGACAGTCCCATTGAGACATTAATTAATCGGGTGAATTTTATTTTTAAATCTGGTCGACCAACTCCGAAACTGGTCGAGCAGAAATTTTTGCGACCAAAAATTCATTGGCTCGTGAGGGTTATTACAGCATCGACCGGCATCATAACTCTAACATCAACCGACTTTGAATCACTTAGCATCGATCGACAGCATTTCATCTGCAATCGATCGACGACAGTAGACGAGTTCAGATGGTTGCGCCTATAATAGTGGTTCAGAATGAGAATGGAGACTTGCATAACCTCAACGGTCATGTGCATAATGCAGCAGGTCAAAAGATACAGGATCAGGGGGCGGTAATCCCTGATACAGAAGCATACGCTGCAATAGCTCAACCTGAAGCTAACACCCAAGCTGTTCAGAGAACGCTGGCTGACTACAACCATCCAGACCAGTTCTACGCCAAAAGATCCGCCATTCGTCCTCCAGATTTTCAGAGAAATGATTTTGAGATCAAGCCCGCTTTCTTCGGACTTGTAGCGCATACACCTTACCATTAGTTGCGACATGAGCACCCTATGGATCATCTGAGAGCAATTTGAGGATCTAGTGACTGCAATTAAACCCAATGGAGTCTCTGAGGACTATCTTTTCTGTAAGCTCTTCAAGTACTCACTTGCTGGAGAAGATTCATATTGGCGTAAGCAACTACCACCAGATCCCTGACATCATGGACTGACATGAAAAACACTTTCTTGCGTAACTTCTTTGATGACGCAATAGCAGAAGATCTGAGGAGCAAGATTTCTACTTTTTCACAAGAACCTTCAGAGTCTTTCAGAAACTTGTGGATCAGATTCAAGTCATACTAGAGAGACTGTCCACATCATGGGTTCTACGAAGTGCAGCTTCTTAGCACTTTCTTTAGAGGTATTGGATTATAATATCAGATGGATTTAGACACAGCTAGTGAGGGAAATTTCAGCACCAAAAGCCCTGAAGAAGCTACAAGATTGATTGAAAATCTGGCATTTAGCAGTAGCACCAAGAAAACCGATTTTGAGAGAAGGAAATCAGCTCCAGCTGTGAGCAAGGAGAAGATTGAAGAGGTCAAGGCAAAACTGGATAGTGTTTCAGAGATTTTTCAAGAAGCATGTTACTTTTGCAGACGTGGAAGCAATTGAGTCTGGAAAAGATGAAATTGAAGAAAAGAAGATGTAAACTACATTGATGGGAATGGTTTCCGAGAGACAAGGGAATTCAAGCTTCAACAGGAAATCCTATGGCACTGGTCAAAGGAGTAACTTTAATCATAATTTGCAGCGAAGGCCCTTCAACAACAACATGACTTGTGGATCTACCTACTACTAGAATCCTCCTCCAGAAAGTCAGGAAAGCAAGATTGAAGCAATGGTTGACATAGTTTTAGAGGGACAGCAGAAGATGACTGTGGATTTCAATGGAAAGATAGATGGTCTTTACCTAACCTCAATACCAAGTTCGAAAACCTCAGCACTCATGTGAAGAAATTAGAGAATCAAGTGATGCAAACAAGTAAGACCATTAAGAAGCAAAAGAGCTTGATTAAGGAGAAAATTGAGGCTGGGCAAAGGCACCACATCAATGCATTGTTGATGATGATTTCTGGTAGGAAGTCAAGAGAGAGAAGCCCAAGATAGCGATTTTTGTGTGGAAAATTTTGTATCACTCGGCAATTCAAATCGCAGTCGATCGACACAAACCAGAGATAATCGATCGACGGTGAAACCTACAGAATCATTGGCTTCGTTTGAATCGACTAACATCGATCGACACCGTTCTCGTGGAATGGTTCGACAGAGTGACAGAAGAATCGATCGACAGTACACACTTAGCATCGATCGACAGGAGAGAAACCCAGTTCGACTACCGAATCTCAATGCGAGCTTGATTGTACGTCCTACCGTGACAATTTCAGAACAGAATACAGATACATATGAAGCTATGGATACTGATAGAGAAGATGAGGGACACTCAAAGAGGAGACAAAAGATCCCCAAACATCAACGCATAGAAGCCAATGAAAAGGAGATAGATAGCTTTGCTAAAAGAGTTTTCTAAATTCCTCTAGATATTTCTTTGATGAGGCTTATTATACCCACAAATTGTGGATGTTTTTCAGGGAAACAAGGGAGAAAGATGATGATATAAAGATAATGTTCAATCACCTCAGAGAGCAGATGAAGCAGAGGACCTGTCTGAAGAGGAAAAGTGATCTTGGAAAATTTGTGGCTTCAATGCTTCATCAAAGGAAAAAAATATCCAACGCCCTTTGTGACACTGGATCTTCAGTGAGCATTATGGCCAAAGTCTATGGCAGAGGAGCTGAACCTGAAAGTGAAACCCTCCAACTATTCTTTTACATTTGTAGACTGCTCAAGAGTGAACTCAAGAGGGATGGTAAAAGATGTTCCAGTGCAGATCAACAATACCTTAGTTCCAACAGACTTTCATGTGATGGACATCAAGATAGATTGGAATTCTTCTCTACTACTTGGGAGAGTATTCATGGCTACTGTGGGAACCATATGCGATATGAAATTAAGCAGGTTGTTTTTATCTCTAATTGATCAAACTATTTTTATGAACCTGTCAAGAATAAGAACAAGGCTACTTTAATCAAATTGTACAATGATGGCAGAGCTTTGGCCACATGCTTCTGTGATTACTAGTTCGGTGAGGAATAGGAAGAAGGAGCACTGATCGACAGCTAACCCAACCCATCGATCGACGACCTTACAGTTCCATAATCAATCAACACCCACACATCGCATCAATCGACACTCAAACATCTGAACAAGTCAACACCGACCATGGCGATTTCAGTTACACACAACCTACTCAAGTACGACGAAGACTACAAAGGCGAAGAAACAAGTTGAATACCGAGGGATTGCTATGGAAGAGGCTTGAGTTTTTCATGTTTCCCATCAACCTGGGAAATCGACATCGATTGACGAAACCATAACACCGTCGATCGATACTGAGGATAAAGCAGAAACTGAACGAGATTCAACTACAGAACGCGAAATTGGAATATGGTTATCTACAACCAGATGAGTTCGGTATTAATAGAGATCCATATGGCTCATGCAAGAGCCATGGACATCAGAATTCTAGATGTAACGAAGGAAGATGTGGCAGATATACTTGCAATGGCTAATGGAGCTGGAAAACTTTTTGGCCAGCAGTCTGATTATTGAGCAACGATCGACGGTCCACATACATGATCGAGCGACACCAATCCGGCATACCAAGGATACAGTGGAGCTTACAAAGAATACGATGCAGCTTACATGCAGGAATAACTTATTGAGTCTCGCAGCCTGGAATTGGAAGAAGCTGGCTGGGTAATAAACGCGAGAGTGGGAATGAAGCATCAATCATCGCATATCTTGGCCATCAAACGACATCAAACGAAAACCAGAACAATTACTTGGAGCAGATGATACAGAAGATGGTTATCTCAGACCAAATGAGTTTGGAATTTTCAGAGATACAGAAGGACGTGCAGGAGATCTTTACGGGAAAATTCTCAATCTACCTAAGGAAGATGTAGCAGACGCCCTTGTTATGGCTAATGGATCAGGAGATTTATCTGGAAAACAGCAACAACCATCAATCGACGCTCAGGTACCGGCATTGATCGACATCAAGGAGCAGAAGCACGAGCCTATCCAATATCAAACATCGATCGACAAAAAGAAGCATGCATTGATCGATACCACCATTCCAGGAGTCCACGACTTCTGTACATCTAACCCCTTTACTTCAGAAACTTCAAGACAGATAAGTTGGATAAATCCCCTACTGATAGATGGTCGCGTAAAGTATTGAAAGAGAGCTTTTGATGCTGATGGCAGAAGAATTTCTTTTGGAAAAGAAAGATGAGTATGTCATCTACAGAGATGAGAATGGTAATGCACACGCTATAGACGGAAGAATTGTGAATGTGCAAGAAGAAGATATCAGGGCAGTTCTAGAGAGAGCTACTATGTTTGAGTACAACTACATATGTTTACCTGAACATGCAGCAAAGATCGCTATGTCCAGGTAGAAGCAAGAAACATACAGCAGAGCAGAGATTGACGATCTTGTGAATGAGATCTACAACGGTCAAGAGATGTCATTAGAATATTTCTACAGGAGGCTTGAAGATGTCTACTATCCTATAGACAAGTGCCTCACCGTTTGACTACACGCATGGATAAGATGCAGCAAGATTTGGATACTTTTCAAAGACATCATGCGAGTGGACCAGATAGAGTGACATCGATCGACGGCAGCATCACGCCATCGATCAATACTGATTTTGACAGACAGAAGTGCTCAGCAGAAAAATAATTAGAAGACAGGTTCAATGAGATTGCTTTTTCTCAGAGCCTAATGAAGGAAGATATTTCTCAGAAATTGGAGGATATATCAGAAACTACAGCTGCCAGACTTAGAATGCTACAGCGCAATATTGAGAATCTGCAAAGGAGAATGCAATAAGTGGAGGTTACTAAGGAGATCATAAAGAATGAGAATCCAGAGGAGATGAAGCAATGAGAAGCTTCGTAGGTACATGGTTTCAGAAGAGCAACGAAGATGTAGACACTTGTTTTCCAACTGTTGATCCACCTCCATTCTAGTCAGAAAGTTCAAAACGTCGAGCTTAAGACTATAACCAAGCGCTGAGTGGGAGGCAACCCACTGTTTAGTAAATTTTTACTTATACAACTATTTATTTCGAGTTTTATTTTATTTCTACAGACTATTTATTCTACAATCGATCGACACTATAGAGGCACCATCGGTCGACACTGGATCGCGACCATCGATCGACCAAACCCGTCAACCATCGATCGACACTCTCTTACAGAGAGAGGTATCGAGTTCTATACTTAAGCTATTTACTTATGATTTGATTTTTCTTAACCAATCTAGGGCGGATAAAACTGGGGACAGTGTAATTTAAGTTTGGGGAGGTTTGCTAATGCTATTTTAGTGTTTTTGAGTTTTATTTGCTATCTATATATAAGTTTTTCAAAAAACTTTATCGAGTCAAGAAGAGGACAATGATCAAGATTTATTATTGACTAACCATACTTTAGCACCATTCTTAGAAGGTTGTTTGCAGAGATTACTAGAGATACGAAAATGGATCATCATGCCACTATATCACACTTGCTTAGAAAGTTTGAAGGAACCGAAGCTGATTTCCAACACTAATCCTGACATTATTTGCTTGCTTTGGGATTTGGTATACACTTGATCGGATTCCTTCTGCAAGTCTGGAAGGTAAAAATCTGTGTTCTTCTGATTCCTCTCTCTCTCTCCCCTTCAGATTAAAAAAGGAGTCGAACATGATTAGGTGGGTACAACCATTAAAGCTTGATTCATATGATCATATAAAGAGACAAAGGTCAAAAAGAAGTGAACATGATCATGTGGAAAAAACCATTAGGGCTTGATTGATGGAAGCCTATCCAAATATCTCAGTCAATTAAAAAAAATAAATGATACCTCAAAAGAAGGGAGACATTGACTGAGAAGAAGTGAGAAGAGAGAGAGGAATCTCGGCGGATCCACCCCTCGTTTGTCTCGATCGAAGTTATCATTGGGACTTTACGCAAAACCCGCAAAGACTCATTTTCCCGAATGAAGTTCATGGTTATCGTATAAATTGGAACGATTAACTCAACACCACAGTTGTCTAAACTATACGAGAAGTGTGAACTTCCTAGATAAAGCAGCGTCGTATCATTAAACATTCTTTCGAAGAAATCATAAAAACTTAAGTCGAAGTACGGCCCAAAGATGCCTAGAACGCGGCTAAAGACCCCTTGCGATTCCAACGAAATTGAGCCCATAAATCTTATGATGGTGTATCTTTACTCGCAGAAGAAGATAAATCTCGCGAAATCTGAAGATAAATGTCAAGTTTCCAAGATAATGATGAAGATGAGATAAAAAGGAATGTTTCCGCGAAACAATAAACTCGACCTAGGGGTAAAAAAGGGAAAGAGGAACCGACCCAGAAGGCATATATAAGTGGAGCTGAAACTAAAGGCTGAAGGGATCCCGAATATTTAGACCTAGAATAACTTTGCTAACTTAGAAGAACTTAGGATATAGGAGGCTGAATACTCAAAACTTTGCTTAGATTCTTCTCCATCCCTGTTTTGAGATTCTGTTTGTTAGCTAGATTCTACTCGTTTTGTTCTTCGAAAAATCTTGTAGCTTTGTTCTTATCAATTAATAAAACCCCTCTCTCCAACTTACTATCGATATTCTGTTATCTCTTTCTTCTTCGTTTTTGGGTGTTTACGCAGATAATCCGGGACCTCTGGGAAAGTCGAATTCTCTTGGCTTTCCTTAATTTACGGAAATTGGACAGTGCGGATTTTGGTTCCCACAGTCGATCGAAGACTTACCCTTGGTGTCGTCAGTGATGCTAGAAGACAGGTCCCGACTTAATTAAAGACCGACTTAAGCCCAAAATTCACCACAAGTTACCATAATACCCTTGACCGACTTTTAACCCTATATATATTTTTTCCTAAGGCATTGTTCTCCTTAAAACCGCGAAGAAACCCTAGATTACTCGCAGAAAAAGGAAGCACAACAAATCGGGTACATAACTCACCACTGTACTTTTTCTAATCACTTTTGTCAAAGTCTTTGGAGAAATAAACTAGCTTCCACTTCCCGAAGTCGCAGAGAAACTCTAGATTACTCGCCGAAAAAGAAGCACAGAAAATCGGGTTGCCAATCCCCCACTGCTGAAGCAGGGTAGGGGTCGGATCAATCTAACTCGCAGCCGCAAAAACACATGGTCAAATATGACTACAGACTCTCAGAACAATCAACCAGCTCATGACGACAATGTTGCCAAAGAAAACGTTGAAAACACTCCAGAATAAACGTCTCTGCGGTCAACGCATATGCCAACGCCGCGGCTTTCCAAGGAGATTAAGAAGATCTTCTCGACTCTCGGAAAAAAGTTAGAAGAACAGGATAAACTCACGAGTTATCTCGCTAAACAGGTCGAAAACCTAACATGAAGAACAAGAAATATTTTCCAGTGGGAACTACAAGAGTCTTCAGCGGAAGAAGGCTTGACTTCGCGTCTCCATTGGATAGGACAGCAAACGCTCAGGGAAAATCATTGGAACAAAACCTCAACGAGATAACTCTCGGAGCGACGCGGAATAACGTTGAAAATCCTTTGCCTAGAGATCAATAGGTGGAAGAAACAGTAGAAGAAAATGACACATATATAGCGTAAGTAAAATGCTATTACAAGTTTGCATAGCGTTATGGGGAACATTGTATCTGCCCTCGCAATCTTTTCTCTTGCACTTCAGATAGCATTTTTGCGTATGCTATTTAAATGTCTTATTTAGATAGCGTTTACTAGTGATGCAATTTTGATACTTCAAATTAGCATAGAATATTTGCTATTATTTGTTTAAATATAGCACTATTTTGATGCTCTTGTTAGTTTTAATTTAGCAGTTGCGCTTTTTGTTGTTGTTTCTGTAATTTTAGCTAGGTTTTGTTGAATAATTTGAATCAATGTATTAGTTGCACTTATTACAGTGTAGGTGGTATTTTGTAGTTTACTAGAAACACTGGCCATGTACTATACTTTGTGATCTGATTCAAAAAGGGTTCATCCCATCTGTAGACAGACCAAGTCAAAGATTTCTTTTTTCAGACGCAAACTCTGGCTTAGCATTAACCTGAGCCAAGTTGTTGAGTCCATTGGGTGCGGCATCTTTCCATCTTCTGAAGCATTACTCAAATGCCAACGAAGATCCTCAGCCATCCTTCTTGATCTATACATCCTTATGAATATGTCCTTTATCAGGGAGTATCTAAGAACCTTAGCAGGAATCCCATTCTTTTCCTCTTTTGGGTCTTATCCACTTCCCATCTTGAAGCATTATATCTAGGGCAGCTTGTCAAATCCTTATACTGCTTTCCGAATAGGATGCAATCATTATTGCATGCATGAATATTTTCATAGCCAAACCCAAATATCTTCAAGAAGTTCTGCATCGCATATGTTGATGTTAGAAGCACGTTATCTTCAGGTAGCATATCGTGAACTATCTTCAGAAGCTGATCAAAATAGTTCTCTGACATTCCGATCTTCACATTTACTCTGTAAAGCCCCATATAGCAGACACTTGTAGTTACGACTTGTGTTGTAGAGGGGAGTTTCAACATCCTCCAACTTCTCATAAACTATAAGTCTTCTTAATTTTCAATACCATCATGCTGATCTGCTTTGTCACTCCGGGGATGTAAATTGTCATCACCGTCGAATAAAGTAGCTCTAAACAACTCATAAGCTTCATATTCCGAAGTCTATTCATCACCTGTCTTCAAATCCCTTATCTCCCCATGCTTACTCCAACAATTATTTCTCTTGTACTTCTGATCCATACCTTTAATAACCAGATGATCCAAGACTTTGGCTATTTGTTGGTGGCACAGATTTCGGCATTCAAGACATAGACAAAACATCTTTGGAGGATAACCCAACCTCTTTGCTGATCCATACACAAAATCTGTTGCTCCTTGCTCATAATCAGGCTTTTCCTATAAATTAGAAAGCATTTGAAAATCAATCATAAGACACTCAGTTATAAGTAAAAGAATTAACAATTATAACATATAAAACCATACCTTGGAAGCCAAACCCAAGACTTATCCATGTCACACCACCACCACAGCTCCACGGTCAAAGGGGTTCAAACATGTGTGATATTGTACATCAGCCCAAATAAACTAAGACTTTAGAGACATATACGAGAGAATAAGAAGGATTATCTGCAAAGTACCTCTAGGTTGAAAAGATCTTGTAAAGGATAATCTGCAAAAGAAAGCAACTTTCAATTAAAGTCAGACAAAACAAAATCACTTAACACTACAATCTGTTTGTGAAAGGGAACCCCACAAATTAAAAATACCTCAGCTTGAAGCCAACAACAAAATCTGGCTGTGAAACCTGTCGGAAAATCCATAATTTGTCAATAGAAACATCAAACCCCTGTCTCAAATTAAAACCCTAAAATTTCACATACCTCAGCTTACGAGATAGATCTTGAGGTGTCGAAAATTCCCTGTAAAAAATCCCAAATTTGGTCATAAAAGTCAGAAGTAATTAACAGTTCGAACCCCTATATCCATATGATTATTGATTACCCAAAAAATCACACCTTCAATCGAATTCCAAAGAGAGTAGCTAGAACCCCACTGGTTTTGAATCGAGATCTGGATCGCGGAGAAAGGAGGACGAAAGCTACTAGCTTTTGAGATCGGGAAGAGATGAGAGAATATGTCTGAGTGAGGGAGATTTTCCCGACACAAAGAGGAAGTGAAACAAAGACAGTGAGAGGGAAACTCGAGAGTGGGAAGAAGGAGACGAATATGATGAAATTGTTTAATTACTTTAGCCGGGAGAATGAAATATTTTTCTGGCTAAATTATACATAGCGTTTCAAGATTATAAAGGCTATATAAAATACGCTTCTTTAAAAAACGTTACACAGCTTGGAGTCCGAAATATATAACATAGCGTGTATGTTATAAAACACTATCGTAAATCAAGGGTTATGTGAAAAATGGCATTCTCGAATGAAACACTATCTTCTTATGCTATCTTTACCCCCTCCCCTTGTAGTGAAAATGAAGTCAAGCGAGTCAACTTGAATCCCAGTGATAAATTTGATCATTTAGACGAGGATGGTGACATGCTTCCGAGAAGGATGAGAAGCCCCACGACTCGGCGAAAACTCTTCGTTCGATAAACCCATGACATAAGAGGAAAAAATATCTTCTACGTAGAACAGGAGAAGCTAGCCGGAGAGCAGGCTAGGATCACCCGCAGCAAACGCCAACAAAATCGGAAAACTGCTGGCGATGATCTTGATGAGATTCATGATCTCCATGACTATGTCACAGAAACGCACGTGGAAGTAAAAGAGGTGAAATCAAAAAGTCACACCAGTGCCGCATCCGAGATCGACAGACTTCTCAAAGAAGCTCAGAAAACCTTTTCACCTCTCGAATCACCGAGACAAAAATCTTGGATACATGGAAAATCAAGATCCCTATGTACAACGGCACCACCGATCCCAAAGCGCATCTGAAAACCTTCCAGATCGCAATGGGTAGGGCCAAATTAAGGGAAAACGAAAGAGATGCTGGATACTGTTGCTTCTTCACCGAAAATCTCCAGACAGCGGCACTCGCATAGTTTTCTCGCCTAATGTGAACTTCTATCGGAAGCTTCCGCCAAATCATTTCAAAGTTTCTCAAGAAGTATTCCATGTTCAGGCATAGGAAACCTCCGATGTCGACTTTTAGTCTATCCCAAAAGGAAGACAAACCTCTCTGTGACTTCATGAACAAATTCAAAATCTTCATATCAAGAGTCAACGGGATCAACGACAAGTTGGCTATAGACACGCTCAGGAAGTCGCTCTGGTACAAGTTCAAGTTCAAGAAGTGGATATCTCTTGAAAAATCACGCACAATCCAATATCCTCTCCATAATACCACGGACTACATCATCATCTAAGAGAAGATGAAAGTCTTGTCGCAGAAACACAAACCAACGAAAGCATCTTCGAAGGACGTAGTGTCAGAGTAGAAGTCGAAAAATAAAATCTCTCGTAATGACAAGTACGTCTACCACGAGGGGAAAGACGTCCAAGGATCGCATAGCTATGCCATCAACACCGCACTAGAACAGGGAAGAACGTCGGCGAACACATGGACCCGACGTCATACGACAAAAAAAAACTTCTGCGAGTTTCACCAAACCTGGGGTTACTCCACCATGAACTGCAACGTTCTTGGTGCCAGGTTAATGGCAAAACTACTCGCAGGAGAAATACCTGAAGTGACCAGCATAAAAGATCTCATCCGCAACACTAACCGCCCACCAAAAACCGACCAAAACCCTGCCAGCTGGAAACACTCCTCAAGGAAACCTGTCGGATGAGAGCGGAAAACGCAGAAAAAGACCAGATGACAGAAGCAACAACAATAATCGTCGCAGAGTAAACATGATCATCGGAGGGTCACAATACTGTCGAGACACTGTCTCGTATATAAAGGTTTATCAACGGAAGGCCGAGTCAGCACAAACTGGTCTCCGCCCATCGACGTTCCAAATGACACTATCACTTTCGAGGAACATGAGACCATCGAATCGACAAACCTCACAACCACCCACTCATCATCGATCTCGTAATAAATGATCTCGAACTCGCCAGTGTCCTGTAGACATGGGAAGCACCATCGACGTTTTCTTCCACGATACCTCAAAGGGATGAACGTCGATCTGTCTGAAGTCATACCAACACCAAGACCACTTACTGGATTCTCCAGCACAACGTCAATGACTCTCAGATCGATTAAACTCCCGGTCATGGCCAAGTAAACCAAAAAAAATCATCTACTTTGCAGTTGTCGATCATTCGGCCATCTACTATATGATCATGGAAACACCTAGGATAAACACCATAAAGGCAGTCCCATCGACCTATCACATGGGTATCAGTTTCCCAACTCTAAACAGAACCACAACAATCTGGTGATGCCAAAAACAGTCGCGGCTATGCTTCCTGGCAGAACACAAGCTGATGCAAATCACGACCACATTCATGGATAAACCCAAGCATACGAAGATAACTCAGCTACGGACTGAAAACGCTCCTGAAAAAGACGATCCAGAAGCGTCTAGCAACCCGGAAAAAAACCGCTGATCCAGTAACATTCAACGCGACTAGGACGATGACACAACCACACCAAATGAATAAAACATTCACGAAACAAACTGAACTATGACATGGCTTGATCCCCGAAAGGGGTACGTAGGGAACTTGTCGCAGGACAAATTCAACTGTCCCCCTCTCCAATAAAGGGATGGGGGAATGGGTATGTATATGTATACTCGTATACTCCTATATTTTAAAATATTCGCCCTTGTACTCGATATTTTAAAAAACTTTTTTTCAATAATAAGATAACGCAATATGACTTCTAAAGGACTCGAAAATCTCTTTTATCGCAGAAATACTTAATCTCAAGAATTACTTAAAGACCAGACTGGCAATCCACGATTCGCCCAAAACGTCTAAGTAAGAACATACAAATATCGCATAACCCTGAAACGGAAATCATATGAAAAGAAATCCAACGACGAGACGGTTAACAAAACCTCTAACACTTTCAACCAATATACACCCAGTCGCAAGATCACACAAGTTTTTCGACCAAAACCCAAAAACTTCCCAACATATCCTAACAACGTAAAATCACTTTCGAAAGGAAAAAATCTATTCTCGGAAAAAGTGAGACTTCACAGAATTTCAAAAATATATTTCGTAAAATCAGGCAAGCTCGCTTGGAATCCGTTGAAGGTCTTCTCGACTTTTCATGGTCAGAAACCTGAAAATGAAGAGGATGTTGCAGGTAAGACGGCAGAAACACAAGATTCTAGATCCACCATCCCGTTCCGTGGAGGAGGAGGTGGACTTAGCGACAAGAGTGAACATGAACAGCTCAGATTTCTTCGATGACCTCAACTACGACGAATTTACAAGCTTTTAAGAGGCAAAAAATTGAAATTCCTTGTAACCTTTACGACGAATTTACAATGAAGCACTTGTAAATTTGTCATAAAACATTACGAGCTTTTGACATTTCCCCCCTTACAAATAGAGAACGACGATGTAACATTGAAATGTCAGGACTAATTTACAATGAATGTTTTTGAGTCTTTTACGATGTACAATTACCTCGTAGGTTAAGTACGATTTTACGAGGAAAATGTATGCATCCTATTTACAGATGAAACAAATTTGTTGTACCACAAAAGACGAGTTAATGACGAAATATCCGTTACGCCGGGTGAGTTATGATTAAACCATGATCCTGGTTTACTCGTCGTAACACTCCATCTACGGCAAATCAACCATGAAAATATCTGTTGAAATTATATATGTTTTATTTTAGTTTTTTTTTTGCAACTTAAGGTATTTATGAAAATGGTTGTGTTTTAAAGGTAAATCTAGAAATAGTATCAAATCTATGGTAAAATTATAATTCTCCCAGTTAATAGATATACGATTTCAAAATACTTTCATGCAATTGATCATTACAATCTCCAAGTATAATCACATTATACATGAGTCCGCAACTGATAGGACAAAAACAATGATTGTAAACGTGAGTCGATATTTAATTAATTTTTGGGTCATCAAGTTATTAGGTCGATCACGGACAAACGTTAGTCGATATTTAATTAATTTTAATATATAGTTATATATATAACAGTAATTGAAATACATTAGAAATTTCATATTAAAACTATACTAAAATAGTTAAACTTTATTTTACTTATTTTTATTTTTATTTGTATTTCACATATAAATATCAAGTGTATAATTTTAATTAATGAATAATATTTGTAATAATCTAGAGTCTTGACACATAATTAAAAAATATAACAAAATTAACTTTTGCAAAGGTGGAGCATCACATACAAATATCACCACCATTCATTTAAGCATTCATAATTATGTATTAAAATACACTAAAAAACAATTTATGTCAAACCGGATTATATATCAGGTTACCAACTCGTTCAACAGATAGCTGAATTATGGATTTTGATTTGTAGGTCTAGTCAGATCTTTATATGTAATATTTTTCTTTCAACTCAAATCAGGTTATATACTGGGTCACCGAGTTTACAGGTTTAACAGAGGGTCTTTTCGGGTTTTGTAAACATAGGAAAAAGTCAATATCCTCTCTTAGATTTTTTCTAAAACTTGAACTTTATTCATATTAATATATAAATTCAGATCTATTAACAGAATCCGAATAGGAAATAAACGACATAACAAAAAGTTGAGGTACGCTGTTTTGTGAAGAACTCATATCCATGTCGATATTTATAATTATTAATGATTTTCATGAGTACACTTCAGATATGTTATATTTTAAAGCTACAACAACATGTATTAATCGGAGGAGAACCTTTAGGAACACATTTGCCATTTTTGGCACCCGACCTGAAGCACTCGTCCTGACAAATCATCACTGAACACGGTCCAAGGCAATTATCCTCATCAATCCCTTCAACCTTCCCTACATTTCACCCAAAACAAAAACAATTAAAGAGAATGCATACTGAAATAAAGCAAAAGACATCATTAAATAGCTGTGATGAGATGTGCATCTCATAAACGGAAATAACCTGGGACCGTGAAAAGTAGCATGATCATCGAAGAAATTATTATGAATCTCATGATTCCAATCTTGCAATTCATTTTCACTATATTGTCGATATATCACTTATGCTTTGACGTTTGTTCCTATGATTTCTTTTATATAAAAAGAAAAATTCAATCAGATCTTATCTCGATCACAATAAGAAAAAAA
Organism: Moricandia arvensis; assembly: GCA_905132765.1. Classification (NCBI taxonomy): domain Eukaryota; kingdom Viridiplantae; phylum Streptophyta; class Magnoliopsida; order Brassicales; family Brassicaceae; genus Moricandia; species Moricandia arvensis. The sequence continues at coordinate 7,440 of CAJHQP010006419.1, read as the reverse complement.
TGACAAAATATGATTTATATTAATTTCTATTAACTAGCACATTTCATAATATTTTTTTGCCAATTTTAGAGATACTTTTTTTTTTTATGTCCTTTTCCTTTTTATTAATTATAAAATCTACGTTATTAGATTCTAATTAGATTCTAAATCTGACTTGAATTAATTTTTATTGCCAACATATTCGTTAAATCTATGGGAAAAAACTACAAAGATTCCTCTCCCTCTCCTCTCCCTCGAAACATCATAAACACAAAAGATAAAATAAAACCCGAATAAATGTCGATAATATCACAAAATACAAGTCTGAAAATAATGCGAAGAAAACAATATAAAAGCACCAATATGATAGAATCACTTCTCACTTGAAAGGGGGGAAAGAAAAAGGGGTGACTAACAGGGGGAGTCACTTAGTGAGGTATGAGATGCTAAACACCCAAACCACTAACTAAGTAAATAGAACTTCCCACTACGTAAGTTTAGCTCTAGCATTAACAAACACGACGCCTAAAGCATCACACAAAACAAACAATGCGATGATAGTGCATACTAGCTCATACACCCCGCATTCTCCTCATATGGATATACAATATCATAATAAGTGTTGCTAGCCCAAACATCTATAGACCCCCGCCCGTAACCAATAAGCGTCGAATGCAAACGTCTCAACCCCACACAAATATTCGTAGCTAGGCCAGATGTCTCTGAGCCCTCGCCCTATAATATGCCGCGCTAGCCCGGATGTCTCCGAACCCTTGCCCTCATAAGCGTCGCTAATCCAACTCTCTCTAACTGCCGCCCCTCATAAGCGTCGCAAGTCCAAATCTCTCATAACCGGCCGTGCTCATCACATAGTCCCTACTCATAACTATGTGTGTATATAAACACTTAACATCACTCAATCCATATCAAGTTGAATCCTCTAGACCCTTAATTCGGTTTACATTAAATTCAAACTATCATATAAAACTCGATTCAATCAAACGAAATATGCTTCAAAGTAAACGACAATATAAAGTATTCTACACTAGTTACCGGATTTATGAAATAGACCCTCACCTTAGCCAATACGGAGAATCTAATCAGATCAGAAAACTGAACTAGATAGCTTGATCACCAAGTAAATTAGGTTTTTGCCTTGGATCGAGTAAACTTGGTTTTCGTGATGCCAGTTTCGTAAGGAGAAATAACACGTACCAAGGAAGGATTTAATATGGACAGCATGAAAAAAAAGACATAATAATTAACTCCAATCTTCATCAATTAGATACGTTGTTTGCTTCACAAGAAATATAAAATAAGCACTTAAACTCACGACGACTTCACGGGTGATGAAGGAACAAGCTTGGGGCGCAAGCAAGAGTGAGATGGTGATCGATCTCCCTACCTCAGATCTCGCCGGCGTGACTTGCAACGGCTAATCCAGCGACCTCATGGCTCTCCGGTGACTCGTGGATCATGCTGGTGGAGATCGGCGCCGGTGGTGGTGGTGAAGACTTTCGTTACGAAAGATTAGGGAGCGGCTCACATCTTCTCAGTCCCGCTACACTACACCAACGAGAGCTAAAACGGTGGCTCCATGCACATCAGCTACCTCTCCGGTGAAGAGAACGATGGTGGTTGGTGGCTTAAGCAAGAGGAGCGGATCAGCAACATAAAATAAGAAGAATGATACCAGTGGAAAAGGAATGTAGGAGATGAAGCTAGTGAGTGATAGAGGAGGCGGCTGGTCCTCACAAATAAATAATGATTAGGGCTTTTCTTTTTCTTTGTGCTTATAACACACACGATCAAAAGTATTAGAAGGAGATGGCATAGGTTTAGTGGAAAAAAATGATTAGTGGAGCAAACCAAACCCGTTAAGATCAACACAATAACTTAACAAATTAAAATTTTGGATTGAGATAACCGGTTCGTTACAATTCTCCCTACTTAACTGGAATGCATCCCGAAAAGAACTTCAACAGTTATGTAAGAAAGAATAATATGAGGTGAAAACAAAAGAAACGAATAAAATTGGTCCTCACCTGCCAAAAAAAAGAAGTAAAAGTCAAAAACGCTAACGACTAACCAAATATTTTGTGTCAAAGCGGGTTTGTCCTGGCTCCAATCCAGGATGGCGATTTAGGGAAATTGGTTTTCAATGTTTTGGAACTGGGAATTTTTTAAAAATGACACCCTTCTTTCCAGTCATTTGGTGGAGAGTTGTTAAATTGTGAGGTCTTGGGTTGGATTAACGTCAAGCGCACCAATAACCTACCTTGGGAAGTCAATGAGGGCTCACAGGTGATGGGTTAGAGTCGGTTCTTTGCAAGGCTGTGAACCTGGGTCCCATAGGGTGGGTTGTCACATAAAATGTTGACTTTTGTGACAACACGTTTCGTGGACCCAGGCTCAAAGCCCTGCAGGGCAACGACCCTAACCCCTCACCTGTGAGCCTTCATTGACTCTCCAAGTATGTTATTAGTGCATTTGGCGTTCGTCAAACGCAAAACCTCTCCCTTGAACAACTGGTTACAGCTTGTGAGAGTTATAAAAAGGGTGAGGTATTGGGTTCGAGGAACACCAAGCGCACCAATAACCTCCCTGGAGGGCCAGTGAGGTATCACAAGTGTGGGATTAAGGTAGGTGCCCTGTAGGGCTGTGAGCATGGGTCTGAGGAACGGGTTGTCACAACTTAAGTATCTAAAATTTTGAATATTTACTTTCTAATCCTTTTTCCGTCATAGATTGTTTAACGTGTTTTTTTGTTAGAAAAAATTTAGAATTTTATTTACCCTGAAACTAAGTCTCTATTTACTAAATCACCCAACCATATTACTATTGTTTTTAAAATATCTCAGTCTGTTTTGCATGCTCAATTTTCATATTTTAAGGTTTGACACAAATACTTGTTACTTATCTAATACTAATTACTCGTTTTGTACCTGCTTTGAATTTTCGAGTAGTTGTCATTATCAACTCAAGTATCAAGTAATAGAGTTTAGATGCTTTATAGTACAAAACAAATAACAAGTGTGAAAAGGCTAGCCGGCTTAATATTTACTTGCTAGTTGTTTAGAGAATATATCTTTCTTGTTGTGAGAAGTTAATGATATTCTTATGGAAATCCGGCCTATTCCTACGTAAACAAGGGCCAACTGTCCGATCAGTACAAAAGCATATTACATGTGCGAAACATACATCAGCTAGTAAAAACTTCAATTTCAATACATGAACTTACAAAACTTATTTAACATACATTGACCTAATTTCCGTTAGTCAAACGTTAAGTTGTCATTAACATGTAACAGGAAATCGGCCAATTCATACATCAATAGAGGGCAACAGTTCCGATCAATACATAAACACTTCATATGTGCAAATCATACATCAACTAATACAAAATTTAAATTCAATACATGAAGTTCTGAAATCTGGTTTTAACATGCATTGAGATAATTTCTAGTAGTCAAACATTATCGAATATAAATTGTTTCTCACATGTTGATTAAGTAAGAATTTTATTGTATTATGTGGTAATTAAACGATATTACGTGGTAAATGAATGAGAAAAATAAATCATTTTAATCCAAATGGTTTCGTTCTCGTGTAAAGTATTAATTCGTTTTTCTCTTTAACTTTTTGTTCTTTGGCTTTTCAGTAAAAAACCTAACACAAAGAAAACCAACATAGGAAAAAATTGAACAGAGAGAAATGATAATGTCTAGCTTATCCAACCTTAATTCCTCCTTTTTTTGATAAGTTAGACATTCTCGTTTCTCTTTGTTCGATTTTTTCCTCCGTTGGTTTCTTTGTGCTAGGTCTTTTACTTAAGAAACCGAAGAACAAAAAGTTAAAGAGAAAAGCTAACTAATGTGTTACACGAGAACGAAACCATTTGGCCTAAATGGTTTATTTTTCTCATTCATTTACAACATAATACGGTTTAACTACCACATAATACAATAAAAAATCTTACTTAATCAACTTGTGACAAAAAATTATATTCGGTAATGTTTGACTTGTGTAAATTAGGTTAATGTATGTTAAAAACAAATTTTGAAAGTCTAGGTATTAAATTTAAATTTTGTATTAGTTGATGTATGTTTTCCCATAGGTGAAGTGTTTATGTATCGATCGGGACTGTTGGCCCCTGTTGATGTATGAATTGGCCGATTTTACTATTATATATTCACGACAACTTAACCGGGAAATCGGCCAATTACTACATCAACAGGGGCCAGCCGTCCCGATCAGTACATAAACACGTTACCTGTGCGAAAAACATACATCAAATAGTAAAAAATTCAATTTCCATACATAAACTTTCAAAATTTGGTATTTAACATACATTGACCTAATTCCGTTAGTCATACGTTAAGTTGTCGTTAACATGCTAATATGAAATCGGTCAATTCCTACATCAACAATGACCAACAATCAAAATTAATACACAAAACACATCACATGTGCGAAAGCATACATCAACTAATACAAATTAAATTCAATACATAAACTTCCGAAATTTGGTTTTAATATATACATTGATCTCATTTTCACTTGTCAAAATATTACCGAATATAAAAATGTCTGTCACATGTTGATTAAATAAGGTTTTATTGTATTATATGGTAAATAAATTTATTACGTGGTAATTGACTGAGAAAATAAATCATTTAGGCCAAACGATTTTGTTCTCGTGTGACTCATAGTTAGTTTTGTTTCTTATTTATTTATTTTTTGAATTTTTTGGCAAAACAAAACTTAGCACAGAGAAGACAACAAATAATAAAACTGAACAGAGAGAAACCAAGAATGTATAAGATAGAAATTTTTCATTTTCTCTGTTTGATTTTTGTACTGTGTTGTCTTCTATGTTTTTGTTTTTTTTGCCGAAAAAGTAAAAAAAACAAAAAGTTAAAGAAAAGACTAACTAATGAGTTACATGAGAACAAAATTGTTTGGCCTAAATGATTTATTTTCTCAGTCAATTACCATGTAATAAATTTTAATACCATATAATACAATAAAAACCTTATTTAATCAACACGTGACAGACATTTTATATTCGGTAATATTTGACAAGTGAAAATGAAATCAATGTATATTAAAACCAAATTCCGGAAAGTTCATGTCTTGATTAAATTTGTATTAGTTGATGTATGCTTTCGCACATGTGATGTATTTATTTATTGATTGTGATTATTGGTCATTGTTGATGTAGGAATTGACCGATTTCATATTACATGTTAACGACAACTTACACGTTTGACTAACGAAAATTAGGTCAAAGTATGTTAATACCAAATTTTGAAAGTTTCTGTATGAATTGAATTTTGTGCTAGTTGATGTATATTTTCGCACACGTAACAAGTTTATGTACTGGTCAGATCGTTGGTTCATGTTGACGTAGGAATTGGCCGGTTTCCGGATATTTTTTATATTGACAGATTCATATTTTTTTTCAATTTCTTTTATTATTTGCACATATCTAGGATTATAAGCAGAATTACTCTTATGATTTTGCCCTTACGTTTATATAATTACAATGTCATACCACCAACATCAATTTTAATATCAAAAAGATGAACCACACACTTGTCGAGAGGTGTTTTAACTTTATTATAAATATATAGTATATATTAGTTGTACAAATATAGTTATATAAGCATTGAATTATTATTTGTATTTGTTGTTGTTTTATTTTCATATATATTATTTATGCAGTACTTAATTTTTATTTTTATTGAATGTATTTTATCACATATATAATTATTATTAATTATTAAATAAATAAATTATATATGTTACTTATGTATTTCAATTTTTTCATGTATATTAGTATTTGAATTTTTAATAGTTATATATATAAAATAAATGGGCTACTTTTTTACACAGTGAAAATAGATATGTTTTAGTATTTATGAAATTGTAATCTGGTCATTATATCTTAGTATTTGGTTAATTTATATATACAAAAAATTATGGGTAAAATTAATTAATTGGTTACTTTAAAAAATGTTTTTTTCAAACATATATTGTGATTTTAATAAATTATTAATATTGACCCTATATTAGTTAATTGATTTGTATTTTTAAGGAAAGTTTTTGTTGAGATATAGAAAGTGACCATATATAAACAAATGATAACTAACAAATAAAATTAAGATTAGATTAGTTTTCAAGTGCATTAATTGTAATTTATCTGTTATTTAAAGGTTAGTTCATTTTGCTGTTTCAATTATAATAAGAGATAGATATTATTTATTTAACATTAAAATTTTGAATATTTCCTATATTTATGTTAAATATAATTTTCATCACATTTTTCGTGAATGATTAGCAATTCTGATTCTATGCAAACGGTATCTCTATTTAATCTTTGACCATTTAATATCCAATAAATTGGCTTCATCATTATAAATTCAATTTCAATAATTTATAATTATATCTATTTGAGTGCATCTCTCTTAGTATTCTGTATTTTATAACTATAATGTCCATGATACTAACATTAATAATATCAAATTATTTGATTTAAGCTAATAAAACGAATATTCCTATATTCATAGGGTCACTAATACTTTTCATGAATTAAAATAATTCTGATTCCTTGCAAATTATAATATTATATGCGCATGGTATCATAAGTTAATTATATAAAATTTTGTTGTTTAATTAGTTATATTATTTTTTATGTATGTTCTTTATCATAATAAATCTATAATATTCAAACATGATTGTTACTGTTTATATGTTAATGAAAAATCAATTTGACCTAAAGATGATTTCCAGCTCGAGCTTTCAAACCATAGTTCTATAAAATTTTTGACATACAATATTTAATTAAATCCAAACCTAGATTATATACATGGTGTTGAGTTTACCGGTTTGACCATAGGTCTGCATGCAGACATGAAAACCAAACATCATAATAGAAAAATACTTTTAAATTATTTTCTCTAATAAAAAGCTTGATAAATTAACACAATTTTTATGCAATTGGTCAACAAAAATACATGTGTTTTGAAAGAACGGATATAAAAATAGTAGTTAGCTTCTAATTCGAGTAAAGTTCAAATAGTGCTACGTTGATGTTCGAAATATGATCACAGATATATTAGAAGAGAAACTATATTTTTATATAAAATCAGTAGATTTATATCGGTTCTACATATCAATAATATGAGAGCACATGTTTGTATATATAAACTAGATTTTAACCTGCACGTCGCAAGCGGAGATATATCTATATATATATATATATTACTATATTTAAGTTTTATGAAAATTATTAAATATTTATTACTAATTGGGTTTGTATTATATAACTTATATATATCTTTTTCGATATATTAATATATATTATATATAAAATTTTAATTTATATCATGATTTTTTTATGAGAAAATATATTAATATATAATTTACTGTATTTTAATATATTTTTATAAAATAATA
>CAJHQP010006418.1:0-38449 GCA_905132765.1 Moricandia arvensis | reverse complement strand
TCCCTTAATAAATCATGGAATATATGCATGTGCCTTCTTAGAATATGAGTTTCTGTAAAACGAACTCATAAAAAAAGTTAAGTCATTTTTAGAATTGAAGCCTAGACGAAGCAAAAAGAAAAATGGTAAGGAAATTTCTATTGTGAAGATTTCTAACTTGTTTTTTTTTTCTTGAGAATGAACCAAGAATATCAAAAATGTCATTTATACACCAGATTCACCTTCATGAAAGGAAACCATCAATAGTAAGATAGAATCCATTATGAAAAATCATAATGGTTCATGACATATTACTAATGTTTTTAAAGGCTGAGTTGTAAATATATTTTCAAAACAAGGCTTTGAAAATTGGTGGCTAGATCACAAGTACATGGTTAGGGCTTGCGAGCAAAGATTCCGGAAAAAAAAAAATGTTTTGATTTCTTGACTCCAAAATAGCTGTAAGTATAAAAGATTAAAAGGTGATTCTAGTAATATATATTACTATATATCTAGAATGAATCATTGGTCTCAAATTCATATGATAAAATGATCTTTGTGAGATTCAATATCTAATTAAGCATAACTAAACGTATAGAACACTTAACAAAGTTATGTAATACTGAATCTGGTGGACTATTACATATACTAAGTCACCACCATGAGTAATTCATGTTGTAAACACTGGAAAATTCTAAAGACTTGAGCTTCATAAAAGTTATAGTTATCATGGTAAAGACACGATAATCTTGAAATGATATGACTATTTAATTAGTTATCCCGGTTCTAGAAATTAAAGGTCCACTACCGGTTTGTCTTATGCTTGATAGTGATAACACATCATTACAATTTTTTAAATTAATTATGTGAAACAAATTAATTTTGAAACATATGTTCAATCTTTTGATAAACTAAAGGAACTAAATGTTTTAGAATTTGGTAAAGGATTTCATGATGTGATAGTTTTATATATATTGGTTACTAGTATCTTTTAAGAAGATGACATACAATCACTAGAAAAATTTATCTCAAACGGATTAATCTCAATTGATTATATCTATTGAACAACCTATAATGATTGAATTAATAAAGGTGTGTCACGAGATCAAATTTAAAAATCATCAAGAGGAATGGGTGTAAATCCTATGAATAAGAGGACATTGGGCGGTAACTCAACCTAAATTACTGGAGATCCCAAGAAATAGGTTTTAAAGAGAAAACTAAGTCAAACTTAATCTAACCAAAAGCACTGTAAGACTTCGGTCTCTACCCAATTCCTAGGATGATTATACAATGCTACTTGTATGTTGTTGAGGATAAACATTTGCTTTTAATGATTTGAGTCCATAGCTTTGAGATGTAAGTGGAGTAGTACAAGATACTCCCTAAAAAGAACAAATGGAAAATCACTTTGTGAATGTGAAATGAGGTTGTTTCTATGAGAATGAAGGTCATGTTATATTCTCTAAGTTCACTCATGATTAACCAGGCATGTTCAAGGGCCAAAATGGAACACAATAGAGAAAATAATTCTATGATAAAATGAAACTGTGTGATAGATATTGTCTCGGTTTACATAAAAGTTTGTGGGGTTCAAGACATCATGTTAATTTCTGGTCGAGTTAACCAGATATCTATTATCAATGATTGGTTCAAAGATGAAACATGCTACAAACTCATTTGCAGTAGATTTTTTGCTTGTACTCTCAAAAGTCTTTTGATCGAGTCTTCGTTTTTTTAGAATCATTTTATCCATGTGGGGGATTGTTCAATTTTAATACAATTGTTAAAATTATAGTTTGCTTGAATTAGAAATGTTTGTCATAAGATTGTTGCTCTAATAGCACAAAATAGACAGTGTGGAGAGGTCTAACAAAGTTAATAACCTTATACAATTATACAATATTAAACCAGGTGCGCACACCAAGTTGAGTCGATGTGAACTAGGACTTGAGTTTGGTTTAGATAACGGTTCAGGTATATGGATCATGGTCCAACAACCTATATTTTTATATCAAAGTATATTTTATGTAATTGATCACTACATAAATGAAAATTTAATTAGAAAAAAAACAAGTCTTTTAGAGAATAAATCTTGGTAAAAAGTCATTAATTCTTCTTAAGTAGTCTTGGTCACCAAGGTAAAAAAAATTCTAAGTTTTATGATTAACTAGCCTTTGACCCGCGCCGCGGGTGTTTATTTTTATGAATGTGAAATATTTTAAGAAATTTGTTTGATATAACTGTATATATGACTGAACTTAATATTTGATATCCGTTATCCGATCCATGATTCCATCCACTTCGAAAAACGGACAATCGGGGATCATGATTGTGATTTTACGGATTCGACTGATATAAGTACAAATTCAGATAGTAAAATTTAGGTCTGGATATCCGGATCCGGATATTAAATATTTTAAAATTTAATTATAGTTATCTATGTATATTATATATAATTTTATTTAAATAACTAAAATTATAATTTTTTAAAATTTTAAGGATTTTTGATTTTTAAAAATAATAATTTTAAATAGACTAAATAGATGGTTAATAGTTAGTTTTTAATTAAAAAACAGGTCTGGATATCCTGTGTGTATTCGGATTTTAATCTGAATATCCTAATCTCGAATATCTGGATCCAGATAAGAATTTTAAGAATCCAAAGAATGCATATCAGAATCCATATATCCTAAAATACTCTGGATATTTGGTTCGTTCTAGACCTAACTGTGTATATGTATCATATGGTGATTAAATTTTTAAAATTTTTAAATTACATAAGATATTATTATTAGATATATATCGTACAAATGAATAATACATTGTATTTGTTTGCATATATAACCATTTATAATAAATATTAGTATGTATTTTAGTCACTAAATTCTTATGGAAAATTACATGATTTTGTTATTGTAAATGAATAAGTTGAGATTATAATAGAAAATTATTAACATGATTATCTTTTTATAGTTCAAATATAGTTGAGTAGCTTATATGAATATGAATATAAAAATAAAACTAATATAATGCTATATATATGTATAATTCTGTTTTCTTATAAAAATTTGTAAAACACTATATATATTGTTTATTAAGTCTTCAATTACAATGACAAATGTTGTTAATGGGCTTAACGCATATTTTTTTCTTGTTAATAATTAATGTTTAGATGTTTGGATGCAGAGATAATATATGTGACATTCCTTGTAAATATTAGGTAAAAGCAAGAGTTATTTCCTATTTGTACTTCTATTTTATAGATTATATTTTGTGGTTAATACAAAAAGTAATGCATTATTTATCTCTGCTAAGACCAAAAACTTTTTTTGCTTTTTCCTAGGCTATATAATGCTCTCTCTCATTTTACTAACATGAACATGAACATAAGAAACAACAATCTCTTCCACTTCTCCTCTTTATTTGTTTTATTTGTCAAAGAGAGTGCACAAACAAAAAAAGTTGGCTTGACTTCTCATTCAAGTGATGTGAATAGAAAAAAGATGTAGTTTATCTTGGAACTTTAATCGTCATACAACCGTCTCACTACGAGCGATTTTTGAGTTAAGTAAAGAGATTTTTAAGTCTTTGACTCTACAAAAACTCATTGTCTATTTGTTTGGTTCACTGTCTTTATGTACATATATTCAATGTTCTTTATAATCTATCTTACAATTATTCAAATTGTGCCCCTAATAAATTAAGGTCCTACAACTAATACATCAAAAACTTAAAATGTTTTCCATTTCAATTCAGGGGAGAGAGATTGGTTGTAGAAGTTCATTCTTTGTAGCATAATAGAAAGAGAGAGAGCCAGAGACTGCCCAAATAGAAATTCAGATAGTTCTAGAATCCAACTTTTAAAATTGTATAGTTGTTGAAAAAGAATTTTGAGGCTTCAAACATTGGGTGTTCCAAAGATTTTTGACTTCTTCTTTACCGCACTTGTTTGATTGAATTTTTACGATTAGACTATACGCTTTATGGTTTTGTAAACTTATGAAAACAAAAATTTACCAATAAATATCTTTTGATTTTTAGCTCTTTAAAGTCTTAAAGCCTTTTAGAAAAATTCTCATCATTGTTCACCTTTCTAAAAGCCATTTTAAGGATTTTAAAAGTTTTTTTCTTCAACTCAATCTCTGGTTAAAAAGGGTTAATCAAACGAGCGGATATAGGGGAAACCATTCAGTATGGAATGATCCATGTATTCCCACTCGGCTCCTCGCTCGAGGTTAGTAATACCAAAAATTCCAGTCTTAGTTTTTGAATCCATTACTTAAGGTGAAAGATTTTGATAAATGCAATGGACAAATCTTGGAATGTGGATTTACTTAAAGTTTATATACAATCCGAGAATGTCCATATTATTCAAGGTATGGCGACTAATCACCTCCCTAAATCGAATACATATGGCTGACACTTCACAGAAAAAGGCCGCTACACAATTAAATCGGGTTATAAAACATATTCAATGTCAGTATGACTTGGGAGTCCCTAAAATTTTCTTTGGACCAAATACGAAACAGTTACTGGTCTTTTTTTTGGAAGCTTTATTGTTCACAAAGTTGAAACACTTTGTATGGCAAGTGCTCGCGGGATGTTTACCAGTTACCAAGAATCTGTGATCTCGTGGTATTCACTGTGATACCCAATGTTCCCTTTGTGAAGCAGAGGAAGAATCGATTAATCATTTCATGTTTGACTGTCCACGACAATTCAACATGGGTTCTCTCCATCCCAGCCATGAATTTTTCCTTCTTCTTCAGACTCGCTAATATGGATTTCTTATTTTGGAGGATCCCAAAGAAGCCTGATTTGAGTTATTTCCCGCGGATATGTGGTCTGTTTGGAAGAATCATAATGATAAGATTTATAAAAACAAAACTGGAAATCCACAAGAAATTCTATGACTAGTGGAGATTGAAGGAACTTTATGGGCTGAGGCAAAAGTCAACGAATCACCAGAGACGAAAGAACAAACTGGATCTCAGGCCAGATCATATATGAAATAACTATGCTGATGTTAGATTGATGGTGCAAAGAGGGAAAATGATACATTTACAGGAAAAGGTTGGTTTTGCAGCAGAGAAAGGTTCTACCTATAAGATGATGGGGTGGCATGAATACACGCAGAAGTCTATCACCTTTATAGGTAGAATGTGAAGCGTTGATTTTGGCGAAGGAGTGAATGAAATCTCTCAGATTATGGAGGTAGCGTTCACAACACAATTCTCTCAATTGCTAAAGATGGTGTCTATACTGACGGAGTGACCAGCTTTCATTACACGGATGGTGGAATTTCTGCGATATAAGGAATTCTTCCCGACTTTGTTATCCAACATATTCTGAGGGCGAATATACAATGGCGGACAAGCTTGCACATGGTGCTTCGTGTCAGTCTTCAGCTATGATTTATGTTGATTAGTTCCTCCAGGGTGACTTTCGAGTTTGGATTTTATCTAGGAGTAAATTAGCCTTTTGTCAAAAAAAAATCTCTTCATTTAAAAAAGTGGATGTCATCCCTTTTTCATTTTCCCACAAGAATAAAAATATAACAAAGTACTCTTAAATAGTAATGTTTGGAAAAATCTAAAGTGAAGATTATCCACTTGTTTGTCTTTTTCTCCTAAGTCATTTTTTTGCCGACTTCACTTCCCTTATAGATAGTCTTTGTAAGGAATGATAACAATTAAGAACAATTATAATCTCTCCTCACATATGGAAGACTATTTCTCCTTGGATCATGTGGTAGGCTAAGCCTCAGATTTTATTTATGCTCTTCAAATTTCTGCATTTAATTTTTGCATTTATTACATTTTTATATGTTATTCTATAAATAATATTATCATGTCTAATTTAACAAATCTCAAAATAACTGCCCTTGATACTACGAGATATGACCTGGCCAGTAGGTGCCAAGATGCACCAAAGAGAAAATGAGCTTTAAGAAATCATCGATAAGTTATAATTTATATTTTACACTGATAAATATAAAAAGATAAAGTCATGATATTTTACACTACTTTAATGACGGTTTATAAAATGAGATGTATCTTTGAGAAAAGATCATGGCGATCTTTGAGTAATTAAATCTTTAAAAGAAATGAAAATTAAATCCTTAAGAGAAAGTTCGAGTTGATATAAATCCTCCATGTAAACTGAAAAAAGTTCATGATAATAAACCATCATGTCATCCTATGAGGAAAGGATTAGGGTATAGACGCGATAGAAATCGTGGAAGAGGATGAGAAAGAAGATTTTTTCCCTATTAAAAAAAGTACTTCCCCGAAAATGAAAGTGGTCGAGATGACAAAAGCAAAAAGAAGGTTTGCTACAAATGCGGTATGAAATACCATTAGATACGCTTTTTCGTACACCAAAATTATTTAAGCCTATCTGTATTGAGAATCAAAAAGAAAAAGAGAATGGAGTGAAATAAACTTCATCTCTTATGATCCCGACCATCTTTTTCATGGCTTGAATAATAATACTCATCTTGGTGTTTTAGATTTTCTAGTTGATCCAGAAAATAAAAGTAAAAATATCGATGTGACATGAGAATTATCTTCTAAATCAGATAAATTTTGTTATTTTATATTATGGTCAATGTTTATATCAATGCATATTTGTGAGTTAAATTGTAAAGATTCAAGATTTGGAAATTCAGGATCGAGTTATATATTTGGAAATAGTGCTTCATCATACAAGATATTAAAGGTACGAAATATCTCTTCTCGCTCAAAATTTATATTATATCTTGTAATTCAAAAGTAGTTTGGCTCTAGAAGAAATTATGATGGAAAAATATGCATAAGAAAAATATGTCAAAATTATAAGTGGTTTACCCAAAGTTTACTAATATATAACAATATGGTACGATAATGTTATCGTCTTATTGTGAAATGTTAAAAAATCAGAGGTTTTTCATATAGCATGTTTTAAAGAAAATAAAAGAAACCATCACGGAAGATGAATCATCAAACAAGTTCATTGGAATGTGATTTTCTTCAAACAGACCTAAATCGGGATCCCACATTAAAGGATTTAATATATAATTCTTCCCGAAATGGATAAAAGAATATTTTATTAGTAGATTATAGCCTATTTATTACCAGTTTCATGCCATATTATATGCTCTATTTAGGGTCTATTATGTGTGTCTAGGCTATGTTTTAAGGTCTTTACAGGTCCATATACATTTGTAGATATATGGAGATACTTGGAGCTTTTGGAACATTTAGAAGAGAAGAATTCATAGCTGATCATTGAGAGAGTCGAAGTACAAGATAGTCGTCGATCGACGACACAAACTTGTCATCGACCGATGGTACAAGACTAAGATCGATCGATGTTGCACACTTGCCATCTATCGATAACTAATTCACAGACAGCCGATCTCAAGCCCAAGTTAGAGACAAATGACGGAGATATCCTGGACGAGTTTTGACCTAGATTTTAGGGTTTTATATTTATGCTTTATGTATTACATAGAAAAAAATGTGGAGAGTTGAGAGAAGAGAGTTTAGTTTTCTATTATAGTTTTAAGGTTTCTAGGGAAAAAAAATCATAACTCCTTATGGAATATTTGTATTGGAATCCCAATATTTTATCTATGCATTATATTCAGACTATTGTTCTTACTTTAATTATGTTGAGTAGTCTTCAACTAGATTTAGGGTTGAATGATGACAATCATAGATTAGCCCAAAATTATGATTGCTAGGTTAAGATAATATATATCAATTGATTTGTGCTTAATGCTTGCATTCTAGAGTAGCTAACTAGGATCTCGAAAGTAGGACATGGACGACTACGAGAGTAGGTTCTCTGCTAGAATAGACTCCATTGAACTTGGTTGTTAGGCGCATGCGAGAGCTGGTGTAATTAGCTTGCTGAACATATCAAAATCTCGTTCACACTTCCTTTTGATTTCACCATCGATCGACATCATGCCTTAGTCGTCGATCGATGGTCTTTCCTTTTACTCGCATACGAGAGTTGGAGTTAAAATGGCCATAATAGTTAATATTTGAGTTCTAGAATATTTATATTTTCGTGCTTCATATTCCCTATAATCCATTAAGCCTGAAACCCTAGGTCTAGCACATTTACATTTGAGTATAGTTAGTTTAATAACATATTTTCATATATGCATTATTATCATATTTCCATATTTCATCTATACTTCTTGATAAGGAATATTTTCTTAAACTGATTAATTTCTACTGATATACATATATGCCTAGCTTAGCTTTAGAAATAAGAAATCTATTGTGTGTCATTGCTCTCTGTGGATTCGATCCATAAGTACTACACATGATCTCTCTTGGCAAGAGTTTTATTTGTGTGTTAAGATTAGGGTTAATTTGATAGTTAATTTTCTAGGATATTCATACCCTGATAGAACAATAAACACACCATGTCATTGGTTCTAAAGTAGGACTCAGTAGGAGATGGGTAGACTTGAAATGTCATTATCTCGAGGGGGAGATTAAAGAATCGAAGTGAGTGGAACATCCATAATGATTATGTTCGCACTTGAAAAAAGAACTTGATAAAGTAAAATATGATAAAATAATATCTCCATGATTGGGTATAAACATGTAGTCCTGCATGAGACATATACAATCCAAAAGGGATAAAGTATATTGAATAATTAGAGACATGCTTACGAGGTTGCTAGAAACATATGAGCAGCTGAAGAAATGAGATAGGTAAAATGAATTATCTAGAAAATTTTGGACATAAAGTTCATAGGATAATCATTTACATAATTGAATGCTCGACACAATGAAATTTGTGAATCTCATTCTAGCTGAAAAATCTCTAATAAGAATCAAACATTTGAAAGACGGTTTATAAGTCTATGGCACGCTAGACACGTGATAGACTGTTTTGGTTCCAAAGAATCCTAAAAAAAACAACTATATGAATAGATGATGAATCTCTTGAAGAGACCGTTGATATAGTTAATATTATAATCAGGTACCTGAGTAAAATCATTGATGATGATAAATAAATCTCGGTTAAACTTATTATTACAGGTAAGAATATGGAACCCAAATATAAAATAGATTGTCAACAATAAATAAGAAAGTGCATTGACAAATAATGAGAAAGCGCGCTATATAAATGAGGATCATAAATCTACCTCTAAGTATGAGGGTAGAAAGAAATAATTGGGCAAAAGTGAAATGAGGCAATCAAGTTGATATAAAACTCGTAAGAAAAAATGAGTTGGACCAGAATTCAAGCATCTAAAAGGTGTATATTTCTCCAGAAAATGAAATGAAATGAAAATGACCTTGAGGTATGAAATATGGCTTGTTCCAAGGTTCACTAGAGAAAATCTATAAAAGATGCAATCTTTGATATGTCTAGCAGGACAAAACGACTTGAGCTGTATTTCAATATTTTATAATCTTTGAAGGATTAATGCTAGCAAATAATGTTCAAGGGAACACTATAAAACTATAAAAAGGTTATATAAGCCGTATATAAAGAAGAAGAAAAACTGGGTTTAAAAGATTTTATAAGAAAAGTATGAAATCTCCAAAAGTTAAACATCTATTCAAAAAGATGTTACTTTCTAAAAGATCATGCTCATCTCTTATTCACGTACATTAGAACCGAGTTAAGCATATCACTACAAGAAAACATGCCTATAAAGAGAAAAAATATTCCTCGTAAAGTTACGAGTAGATAACCACAAAATTATGACGAAATGATAGTTACTTGTAATGCCGTCGTAAATTTACGAAGAAAAGGCTTCTTTTAAAGTAGATGTATAGTTACAACGCTTGTACGAGGAAGAGAAAATTTGTCGTAAACTCCTTACAATCTTAAAATGACATTACAACGAGTCATGTTGCCATTATTTGAGGGCGGAAACATTTTATAAGTGTGGTTCACCTAACAAATTTTGTTGTAAATAATATGTTAAAGACTTGTAAAATCCTAGTAAAATATTTCCTTGTAAATTTGTAGTTACACTTTCACCTACTAAACTCAAAAAGTATATATATATGGCCATTCTCATTCCAAACAAACACACAAATGAAAAAAGAGAAAATAATCAAAAAAGAAATGTCTGATGGTAGAAATATTTACGAGTTGCGTAATTGAATGTATACGCACAAAGATTCCGCCGGTAGAGTGACAGATGCATTTCTTAATGGGCTATAGACATTCGTGTATCAGGCATGTTGTACACCGATCACGGAGGAAGGAGATAAGATGTTATGTCCTTGTCAGAACTGCAAGAGTTCCAAATTTCCCGTACTAAAACTGTATGGAAACATTTAGTAAATAGATGTTATACACCACAATACTATATTTGGTTTCAACATGAAAATGGTTATGGTGGAAATTAAGCTAGCAGTAGTAATAGTAATTTTCAGGGATGTTGGTAATAATGAAGAACCGAATCATTTGCATAATGAATATAGTTACCATTATGAGGAAAAAATGGTAGATCTGATAGGGTTCACGACATGATTACTGATGCATTTTTTAGAAACTACGACAACAATAGATGAAACTGGAAATGTTGAAGAACCTAATCGGAAGCAAAGAGGTTTTATGAAATCCTAGATGTTGCAAATCAACAATCTACACTCGTGTAGAGAAGGTCTCTCTAACTTATCTCTAGCATCTAGGGTGATGAATGTTAAAATGGATCAAAATTTACCTGAGAATTGCATGGATGCATGGGCCGAGTTGTTTAAAGAGTATTTTCCAGGAGACAACGTGTCAGCTGAATCTTATTATGAGATTTAGAAATTGGTACATAGTTTTGGGTTGCCTTCGGAGATCATAAATGTTTGCATCGAAAACTGCATGATCTACCGAAGAGGCGATGAGAAGCTAGAAGAGTCTCGATTCTGCAAGAAGCCACGATTCAAACCGCAAGGACGTGGAGGAATATGGTACTGTACCAAAGGATGTGGTACTTAACAATTAAATACAAGTTAAAAAGATTATATTAATATGAGAGGACTACTAGAGCAATGAGGTGGCGTGCTGAACATGTCTAGAGGGATGGCGAGATCGCTCATCCATCAGATGCAAGAGCGTGGAAACATTTCAACAAAGTACACCCAAATTTCACTAGAAAATTTTGGAATGTCTATCTTGGGTTATGCACAGACGGATTTAGTTCATCTGGAATGTCTGGGAGATAATATTCTTTGTAGCCAGTCATTCTTATGCCGTACAACCTGCCCCTCGAGATGTGCATTGAACAAGAATATCTATTCTTGACCATATCAGTCTCTGGTCCAAAGCATCAAAAACGTTCGTTAGATATTTTTCTTCAACCATTGATACAGGGGTGAGGACATATGATTTTTCCATGAAAAACAATTTTATGATGCGAGCAGCTTTGTTGTGGATGCTAAGTGATTTTCTTGCTTATTGAATGCTGTCTGGATGGACTACACATGGAAGGTGATTTTGTCCACATTGTCTTGGATCGATTGATGCTTTTCAACTAAAGAATGGTAGGAAGAGTTTTTGGTTTGATTGTCATCGTCTATTTCTTCTCCTTTCCCATCCGTACCGAAGAAATAAGACATTGTTTAGGTAAAAAAAAGTTTTCAAAGAGAGTCCTCCTCCATATCTCACTGAAGAACAGATCGAAGCGCAAATTGATTACTACGAAGCTCACACTACAGGAAATGTGAGTATTAATAGCAGAATATAATAGCGTTTTTTTCAATGGTGATATGGTTGACAAAGCTCTTACTTTTAGATAGCGTTTTTGAAAATGCAAACGCTATGCAAAACTAAAGCGGAAAAATAATTGATTTTCCCTCTCACACTTGTTTCATTTTCCCTCTCACTCCATTTTAATTGCCTTCAAAAATCATAAACACTAAATTCAAAATTTTAAACACAGCCCCTAAACTTTAAACAAAATTTCAAACTCTAATATTTTAATACAAAATGTCAAATTTAACTTCAAATCTTAAATATAACTCAAAAATTAATTTTTTTAGAAATTAGCCTCAAATCTTAAATCAGTATCGCAAACTTGAAAACTAATTTTAAATTAATCTTATATCCTAAACTATAACTAAAAATAGTAAAAATTAATCTTTTTATGCATACACTACAAAAAAAGAAGAGATATTGTTACAAATTTCTGGTTAAAATTAATGTTCTTTTATATGATGGACATGTTTTAAAGGTCACTAAAGCTTCCGCCGCACATTCTTCAGGATCCGACGACGTCGTCTCCTCTATAACCGGCGGCTTCGTCGCCTCTCTCTTGTCTCGTCTCGTCGCTGTCTCTTCCCTTCTCCAAGCTCTCCGCCGATGACTTTTTGGTTTCTTCGGCGCGTGTGACTCCTACTCGTTCCCATCTTCTTTTCAGCAGGCGAGGATGAGGGTTCACGAGAATATCAAGAGATTCACTAGGAATTACGCTACGCTCTTCATAGTCTTCTTCGCTTCTCAGCAGGTGGTTCCATATCTCTTTGTTTAGTTGTGAATCTTTTGAAAGTTAAGGGCTTTATGGGAACTAGATGGAGGTTGAAAATGTTGGTGTTTCTTTGTCTCTTTTGTGGGTTTTGTAGATATCAGATGCCACTTGATATCAGTCGAATCATCTGAGCCTCCTGCAAAAGAGAGTTCATATATAATAAATTGCAGTCAAATTCAAGTCTTCTTTGTTTGTTGTTATTAGGCAAGGAAAGATGCTACACAAGTCGTTGCAAATCTTCAGCCAGTAGAATCATCTTCGCCTTCTGCAAAAGAGAGTTCTTTGGTTATTAAGCAAGAGGTAAACTGTTGCTATGTCTTCTTCACCAAAGCTTTTCAGGGAGCTGTGGCTAGTTAATTATATATGGAAACAACAACGCTGAGCCTGTGGCTGAAGCTTGTGCCCCAGCTGACTCAAGATTCTTTAAGGGTGATACTCTCCGCCACTTGATCAGTTCACTTCATTATTTGAATTTGGAGGTAATTTCAGATTCAGACAAAGCAATGCTGCAGGAGATTCATTTAGTAACAGTAGGATGGGTGAGAAGGAAGAAAGCTGAGAGTCGGAGATGCAGTGGCATTGAGATAGGTCCAAGACGGAGTGAGAAGCAGAACACGAGGCAAAGGAGCTGGTGAAATTTAAATGGTGAAGCTCATTATTGAGGATGATGGTCCGTAGGAGCTGATCTGAGTTTTGATGTTGGAGAAGATGAGAAGCTGGGTTGGAGAAGATGACATGGGAGCAGAGATTAGAGTTTGAGATTAAATGTTGACGTAGGAAACTCTTGAGAAGTTGAATGTAAAGTTAGCCATAAAAAATGTACTTAGAAATAGTGTCTTACTAATTATCTCAAATCCTTGTATATTTTGGATCTTAAATGAAAAGCACATGGTATTTTATTATTTATTTGTGTTTTATTAGAGTATCCAAACCCCAAAGACTAAAAGTCTATTCTTTTAAAATTTTATTCTCAAATATATCCTCAAAGTCTATGATATTTATAAAGATCATGTTTAAAAAAAATTATAATTTATATTTATAAAGTACCTAACAAAATAAATTATGTATATATATATATATATATTAGAAATTTTGAAAATATTAGATTTATGAATTAGTATGTAGGGTTTAAGTTTGGGGTTTAATGTATTAGATTTAGGGTATAGGGTTAAACCATAAACACTATATATATGGTTTAACTCCTTAAAAATAAATTTTAAAATTTTCGTCTTAAACTGAAACTCAAAATTTAATCATTTTAAAAATTTAATCTTCAATTTCTATTTTAAACCTCAACACGAAATCTTAAATCTACACCCTAAATCTAATACCTTAAAACCCAAACTTAAACCCTACATACTAGGTCATAAATCTAATATTCAATCTTATATATAAAATTTAAACTTAAACTACAAGTCTATATTCTGTTTAACAATATATCTAATAAATTTTTTATCAATTCTGATTAACAAAATATATAATAATTTTTTATCAATTCTAAACCCTAATCTCTAAATATATTTT
The DNA here is from genome assembly GCA_905132765.1 of Moricandia arvensis. Lineage (NCBI taxonomy): Eukaryota > Viridiplantae > Streptophyta > Magnoliopsida > Brassicales > Brassicaceae > Moricandia > Moricandia arvensis. The sequence continues at coordinate 24,456 of CAJHQP010006418.1, read as the reverse complement.
AACCCCTAAACCCTAAATATAATCATAAAATCTAAATTTTAAACTTTAAATTTTATATAAAAATAAAGTTTGATATAAATATACTAATGCAACCCGAATCCATCTAATACCCTAAATCTAATACCTTAAACCATAAAATTCAAATTAAATGATATTCTAAATACTAAATAAAATCTCTAAATAATTTTTTTCAGATTTTAAAGCCAAAATTTAAACTTAAACATTAAAACTATTGTTTCAAAACTATTTGTCTTGACTATCTTGAAATCTAATCTCAAATTTCAATCAAAACCTCAAACACTAAATTTTAAATTTATATCCTAAAGCTAATACCCTAAACCCTAAATTCAAACCCTACATATAAAGTCAAAAACCTAATTACTACAAATAATATAATTACTAAACTAAAACCTGTTCCTTGTATAAACAATAACTTTATTAATTTTATTTCAAATATCTATCTTAACCAAAATTCTATTTCACAAGCCCTTCAAACCCTAAACCCCAAAATTTAAACCCGAATCTCTAATATAGACCTAAAATATATAGAACATTTTAAACTTAATGTATATATTTTCAAAAAAAATATATCTAACTATATAGGTCATAACTTTCAAATAAAAAACTATAAATATAATACCATAAACCACAAACTTTGAACACCAAACCCCTATATCATATAAACACTAATTCTTTCATTTTAAATTTGTAATCTAGAAATTTTAATTATAAACCATAAAATAAAAATATAAATTAACTATATACATACATACAACCATTATTTAAAACTAAATATTTTTTCCTAGAAATTAAAGATATGGTTATTACAAATTAATTTTAGCTTAAGAATTATAAACAAACAAGTTAAAAATAAAAATAAAAAGGAAAATTGTCATTGACCAATAAGATAGCTCTACACGGATCACAATCTCCACCGTTGGATTAGAATGGACCAAAGGCAATCTAACGCTCTATTTTTTTCTCTACTGTGTCTCTCTGTCGATCTATTCTCTCTACAGGTCTCAAAAAAAAAGTAATCTTGCATCTCTCTACATGTCTCTGTTTCGATCTTCTCTCCTCTCCTCTCAGTCCCAAAGTTTTTTTCTGATTCTAAGTGTTAAATTTCGATCTCATCTCCTCTCAGTCCCAAGGGTTCCGTTTTTACTGATTAGAAGTGTTAACTTTCGATCTCCTCTCATCTCCTCTCAGTCCCAGGGTCTTTACTGATTCAAAGTGTTAAGCACAGACGAAGTCTCGGCAACCACCACGACAGGTAAACTCACTTCCCCTTTCTCTTATCTTTTTTTTTCATCTTCTTATATACTTTTTATTGATTTTTGTTTACAGATCTAAGAAGAAGTAAGGAAGGAGAAGAAGTTGTTTTTCATAGTTAATTGATTTTTATTTTGTTTTCGTTTTTTGTCTCACTGTGTTCTGATTCCTATTTTGTTTTTGTATTCTTAGATAAAAATAGCTGAAGAAACTTGATTGTGGTAGTATCGGCGTCAACAATGGTGGTCTCGGTGTCAACAGTGGTGGTCTCGGCTTCAACAGTGGTGGTCTCGACATCGTCAATGTAGCTTAGCGCGGTGGAGGAGGCTGAATAAGCTTTACTGTGGTGTTCTTGGCTGGTGGTCTCGGCCTCAGATGAATAAACCGAAAGAGCTGAAGATGACGGCAAATATTTTAGACTTAGGGTTATTATTTTCTTAGGTTAGGCTTTAGGTTTACATTTCTAAACCGGGTTTTGTAAACCGGAATTTATTTGTAAACCAGAATTAAATTACTAAATAAAATTTTATTTTTCATTATAAAATTAATTGGTCTATTTAATTTAATCATTAACTAATTTTTGAATTAATTATTATTGGTGCTTTTAAATTTTAATTAATTTTTATTCCCATATATAAAAACTAATTATATATAATAAATATTAATAATAGCATAGACATTTTAGCTATCATTGTTTACTTTAATTATAGCATAAACGAAAACTGCTATTAAAAGTGTCGAACCTATTATAACAGGCGCTGTAAGAGCGGGGAAGGGAACGCTATGATTTTTAATGCATAGCGTTTTCGTCCGCTAATACTACTCAAATTTCTTGTAGTGTCATAAAAATTTTCGCCGTGGAGGAAACTGGCATGTTCCTTGGAAATATGCCTAATGGGTATGGGGTCGCTCACAATTGGCATAAGAAGAGTATATTTTGGGAGTTGAAAGGATCTTCATTTATGCTACAACCTTTGATGTTATGCATATAGAGAAGAAATTTTTTAAACAACAACATGAATACAATACTGAACGCCCCAGGAAAGACAAAAGATAGCAAAAAGTCAAGGATGGACTTACCTAATATTTGCTAAAGAAGTGAGTTACATATCAAAAAGCAATGGAAACGTTCAAGTTCTTATTTTCCGGTTGTCATCAGAAGTGAAGACGACTTTGTTTAACTAGGTTGCATCAGAAGTTAAGTTCCCTGATTGTTATATTTAAAATATCTTAAGATGTGTTGAACAACGTCGAAAGTTCTCAAGAATGAAGAGTCATGATTATCATGTATTTATGCAACGACTACTTACATTTGCTTTTGCTGAGTTGATTCCAACAAATGTACATTAAGCACTTGGAGGTAAATATCGTTGATTAATTAATAATATATATACATGAAATGTTATTAACTGGGTTATTTGCATTATACAGCCATTGGAGCATTCTTCGGAGACCTAAGCACACGTACGTTCAAGGAAGAAGTCATCGAATAACTTCATGAGAACATTTCGATCATAATGTGCAACCTAGAGAAGATATTTCCTCCAACAATTTTTGAAGTTATGGAACATCTAGTTGTCTAACTTCCGTATGGGGCATTGCTTCGTGGACCTATTCAGAACGAATGGATGTATCCCTACGAGCGCTCCATGAAACATTTGAAGGGGAAAGCAAAAAATCTTGCAAAAGGTGGAAGGTTCAATAGTTGCTGGGAGTTTGATAGCATAAACATCTCACTTCACATCATACTACTTTGCACCAACAGTACGTACCATGAAAATAGTTCTTAGAAGATATGATGATGGTGGATTCGTGCCAACTTATGCAATTAGCGATGTTCTTGAAATTTTCTGCCAAATTAGACGGTTTGGTGGTAGATGCGAGAAATATGTTGGTCCAGTGAAGAGGATAAGCATAGTGCCCACACATATATTCTGCTCAACTGCGAGCATGCAGTGACGCGTTCGTTTGAAAGGTCAATATTGATGTTAATTTTAATTGTATGAAATGATGTTAATTATATGAAGTGATACATTCGTCTAATTTGCAATTCGTTTGTAACATAAGTTGAAGAAGCAATACCAACAATATCTGCAACTGAACTGGAACGACGAAAAGATCAACACTATTCTAAGAAAGTAGTGAACACTATAATATAATATGAAATTTCACGTAGTAATGTTTTGTAGGTTATTATGACAATCCATATTACCCTGATGGTTTCATGCTTTGGTCCTAGGTCTACTAGAAAAAATCACCACATCACGTATCTTTTTTACACGAGGTTTTACCTTTCATGCATATGACTATGGGAGATGTCTGTCAATAAGTAACTACGTAATATGTGTGAAAGGCGAAATAGACTTTTACGGGATTTGTAGGAGATTATTGAAGTGGAATTTGCAGGGTTGTTGAAGCTAAAATGTGTCCTCTTAAAATCTGAATGGTTCAAACCTCGGTTCGGTTTAATAATTTGGTGTTGTGGATGTCAATTTTGTAAGAAGATACAGAAAATTTGAGCCTTTATCTTAGCTTCCCAAGCCGAGCAAGTTAGCTTCATTCCATACACTGGCCTTAGAAATTTGGGGATAACTTGCTTAGATGTTATGATTACACCTCGTGGACAAATAGTTGCTGCAGAAGAACCACATTTGAAATAAGAAACGAGTATCACTGAATTAGAGGTTCATGATCAACATACTGATGAAATCCTTCTTATTGACCTTGATAGCCATCAATATGGAGATCTTCCCGACGATGTGACGGATGAAGCATGTAAAGACGAGTTTGATGGAAGCGATGGAGAACATTGTGATGATGTTGATGAGAACTTGAATGATTCATAATGACGTAATATATGTACCAAATGTTGTTCTTTTATATCAGTTAACCAAGACTTAACGGATTTGTAAGAAATGTTGTTTAATTATAATATTTATTCATTTGAGTTTTAAAAACTTATTTGGAGTTTAGGGTTTAAGGAAAATTTGATAATGAGGATGAAAATTTAAAAGAGATATGATGTTGCAATAAGTAACTTTGGGTTTAGGGAATTGATTTTTGGGGTTTCATATATGACCCGGTAACTTTGTCGTAATTGAAAATGCGGGCCTGGTTACTTCATCGTAAAGTGAACAAGCCTTGTAAATTCATCGTAAAATGAAAACGAGGGTCTGGTAACTTCGTCGCAAACTGAAAAATGCGGGCTTGGTAAATTCGTCGTAATAAAAACATTGGCCTGGTAACTTCATCGTAATTTTAAAAAAGTGGGACTGATAACTTCTTCGTAATAAAAACGGGCATGGTAACTTCCTTGTAAGTTTACGAGGACAGTGTTTTCCCTATATAAACACAAGATTTGGACGAGGCTAGCCTCGTTCATTCCTCTCAGCTCACCTCTTAAACCGCGGTAAGTTCTCTCCCCTCTTTTATTAGTTTAGGTGGTTAGTTTAGGTAATTAGTTTAGATGATTAGATTATGTGATTAGTTTAGGTAACCGAACTAATTTTACTGATGACAATTATATTTTTTAATTTAGATGGCTCCTGGGCCAAAACCACGTGCACCCACTTATGGTCAGATGTTTGGCGACGCTGTTGGGACTGCATCTTCTTCTGGCCCGTCATCTACCGAGACCGTTCCTGACTCTCATCCGTATCAGAGAGTTTCTTGGAGCCCTCGTCATCCTTAACCTTAGATACCCCCTCAGATGGCTCCACCTCCTCCCCCAGCAGTTCCACCTACTGCACATGATCCTGCCGCAGCAGGTCGAGTTCATCCATATTTTCGTGTACCTCCATCTGCACCATATGCTCCATATATAGTGGAGGATCTACTTTCCCAACCGGGGCGAGAGGGATATTCTGGACCCCGATCGGTCGCGGGGTACTTATTGGTAAGCCTTTTTTATTATTTCAAATTTTATATCATATTAATTTTTTCTAACAAGTTGGTATATTATTCTCAGGTTTGGATTCAACAACCGTGTCAGTCGGAGTGTTTCAGACAAGATCAATAGGGTATTTTCTCGAAGCCCACGAACTGGACTATGACTCCAGACCACGTTAAGACTACGTGATTTAAATGTTTTGCGGTAAATATTTTACATTTTTTTATATTTTATATTTAATTATTTATTTTAATATTTTAAAATTTTTGTTTTTGTTTCAGCAAAAGTGGCACTGGTCCTTAGCGATCAACGAGAGGGTTAAGGCGGAATTTGTTGCAAAAGCAAAGGTCAGCCTTTGCAACACCGTCTCAGAATTGGAAGACAAGTGGGAAATTCAAGGTTATGACGGGAAGCCCACCGAGATCTCGAAGGATGTATGGGATGGTCTCATCGCCTTTTGGAAGCTACCCTACTCGATCCGCAAGGCCAACTCTTGCTCCACTTCCCGGAGAACGAGGGATAAAGATGGTCATTTGCCCATTCTTCATATAACCAGGCAACCACCCCACGCAGGGATCCGTCTAGATGTTGTAAGTTTTATTTTTAATATTTGATTTTTTTTGCCTTATTTTATATATAATTAATTATTTTAATGTGTATTATTTTTTGAAAAAAGTGGCTCCTAGAAAGAAGGGATGGACGGTGGGAATAGGCTCCGTCAACAAAGTCGCAAGGGCGACTTCGTCCTACTCTTCGAGACGGGAGCAAGAGACTTCTCAGATGCAGGCTCGAATGGATTCACAGCAGATTCGCTTGGACTCACTTGAAAATCTGCTCGACATTATGGCAGTGGGAAACCCACTTATGCAGAGAGCGTTGGACGCTAGACAAATGGCTCTCGGGATGCAGCAACCTCATCCCAAATCAACGGATCGAACCTCCTCGTAACAGACCAGCGACCCCGCTACTTCGACAACGTGATTCCGTAGCTTTTTTATTTATTTTCTGTTTTGTATTATAATTTTAATATTACTTTATGACATTTATATGGCTTTTTAATCATTTTAAATTTTTAATATTTAGTTTTACAATTTAAATATTTTAAAATTTTGAATATTCGTAACATTATATATAATATAAAATATAATATATAAACAACGTTGTAAACTCCTCGTAAATTTTACAAGGAGTTTACAACGACATACTCTTTAAATCTTCGTAAAAGTTACATGGACTCTACAAGTTAGGATTGTAAAATCTTCGTAAATTTTACAAGGATATTACAAGGTAATTGTACGAGGTCTTTAGGACGACATTTAATAAGGATATTACGACGAATCCCTTCCTTCTGTTTTACGACAAGGACGTTTCCTTGTCAAAATTACGAGGAAACTACGACGGACGTTTTACAACGAATCGATTTTCCTTGTTAATTCGTCGTAACTCCCCTATTACGAAGAATTAACAAGGAATATTGCCCTCATAAAAATATATTTTCTTGTAGTGTATATCGTTCTCTCGCAGGTACGTTTTTGATATAGAATTAGTTTATCCTAGAAACCTCGAGTTTGGTAGGGTTAGTTTTGCATATGCAGGATATTTATTAGATATTTATAAAACTCGATCGCAAACCGGATATGTTTTTACAATCGGTGGAATCGCAATTTCATGGTGTTTCCGGAAAGAAATATTGGTTGGGACTTCTTTGAACCATGTAGAAACCACCGCGCTTCACGAAGCATATCGAGAATGTGTGTGGCTTAGGTGAATGAAATTACCACATACAAGAAGCAAATTGAATAGTTAACAAGAAAAAACTGACCAAAATATTTGAAAACATTTCGGCGTGTGTGGTACTCAAATGAAAAGGGCTAAATCAAGAGTGACCAAACAAAGCATATTCGTCCAAAGTTTTCCTCATACATACGAAACCTTGAGAAAAATAAAGACGTGGACATCGAGTATGTACTGTCATACAACAATCTCGCTGACTTATTCTCAAAGGTTCTTTCCACTACAACATTCTGAGGACACGTCTACAGTATCGGAATCCGACGTTTGTGTGACCATTATAGAAAGAGCTACGTCCATTATTCGCAGGGGAAGATTACGTCACTGTACTCTAATGGCCTTCTTATGGTTTTTATCCCATTGAATTTTTCCATGACTAGGTGTTTAACAAGGTAATACATAATACAAGATGGATAATTAAGAGAGAGTGTTAAATAATAGTAATGGATGCTATCTAAAATGGTGATTATCCACTTGTTTGTCTTTTTCTTTTAAGTCGGTTTGTTTGCTGACTTAACTTCCCCTATAGATAGTCTTTGTAAGAAATGATAATAATTAAGAGCAACAATTATAATCTCTCCTCATGTACTCTTTCAAACACAAAGTCACTCTCTCATTATTTAAGCATAGCGAACAGAGAAATATATATCATATATATATATATATATATATATAATACTAACTTAGTTATATATTAATTTATTTATTACTTATCTTATTTTATAACAAGAACAACAATTGAAACTAATTGTCTAAGTTAACAATATATATATATATATATGCAACATACAACCAAATTTGATAGTAAAATCTCAGATCCGGATATCTTGACTTTTATGTATCGATATTCAGTATCCGGATCCGTGTTTTTCATATATATTGAATTTTTAATTTTATTAATAATTTTATTTGATATACTGATATATATATATATCAGTTTTATAATATTATATTTAAATTTTAATAATATTATATAATATATATATATATATATATATGATTTTGTATGGATATTTAATTTATGTGTTATTTTAGAACTTTTATATTTTTAAAATAATTTTATTTATTTATAAATATTTTTAGGGGTTCGAATACGGATCCGGATTTAGATACTCACGGATATCAGAATATCTAGACGAATATTGGAAGGCACCGATCCGGATACGAATACTAAAATCATGAATCCGGATCTAGATACCTTAGATTTTCCATATATATGGATCTAATCTCACACCTTATACAACGATTGAAAACTAATTTTCTAAGTCGCCATATGTAATTTAAAATTTAACCCATTTAATATTTTGTCAAATAGTAAATATTTAATATAGGAGTTATCATGTGAAACTTTGGTTTGATGTTACTTTGTAGTTTTATGTTTGAACAAATTACTAATATTTTATTTTTTAATATAGAATATAACATTGCTACGGAAAATAATTGAAACTAGATTAATATTTTTGTTTGTAGGGAATAAGCATTGTATATACAGATATTTTTGCGTATTAATAATTAGTTTTATTCCTTTACATACTATATAATAATAAATAAAATATAATTTAATAATTAAGAAGTAAGTAACTATTATGTATGTACTTAAATTGGAATGGACATATAAATCAAAATAATCGTTGTTATTTATTTATAATTATTTATGGTAAATAAATCCAAAGATCACTTTTATCTATTTTATATGACGTATAATTAAATTTAAATGATATTAACATAAATATCTAGTATACTTTTAATATGACTATTTATTAAACGAAGAATTCTACACATATGGCTTTATGATCACTTGTACTTTTTGATAACAAAAATGTCAATCATTGATAACACATCTTCAATATGAGAATTTTAATCATTTTAATAATTTTTCAAAATTCAATGCAAAATTGCAACTAAAATATTAATTTTTTTATGGAAGCACTATGGCCTAGTGGTCAAGTTTAAAGGCTTTTACACCAAATTGAGGATTCAATTCCCAAAGCATAATTCTTGCAGATTATGAGATGCAAGCTTTTAAAGGTTTCAAATTGTTGTAGCTAAAGTCATTCGTTGTGTTGTGTGTTGTGGTGAGAGAATATCCCTCAAAGATGTCATTCATGTAGAACTGTTCATCGACCAAGTCTCATGGGAGAGCTACATTGTGAATCAATGTTCATGAAGTTGTTCTTCATATTCGCATATGTTGCAGGTAGTTGATAATCATATGTAACAAAATGATATTATATGATGATGTAATGGATGATTTGACTAGTGTTATAAGGCCTTTATGTTTGAAGAATTTTATGGATGGAAATTTCTTCACTATATGATCAATGGTCCATCCACACAATGCCACAATATGTTAAGGATGTGATAAGAGGTATTTTCTACTTATGCAGTGATCTCCAAGATATATATAGCTTGCATGATACATATATTATGTCTGCACATAAAAATATGGCTATATTTCTACATATGTGTGGCATAATATAACACATCAAACTGCAATGAAAATATTTGGATATTAAACAAGACAATTTTCAGAAAATTTTATGAGGTATTTGTTACACGCGTATCAAGGATCAGTGATATGTTTGCTCCAAATCCGACATCTCTTATGCAAGTTAATCCTAAATTGCAATCAAATAAATAGTTATAATTCAAATAATTTATTAGTGCAACTGATGGAACTGATGTCTGCGTTAAGGTGTCAAGAAGAGATCGAAAAATATATTGGAATAGAAATGGAATTACAGCTATGAACATCTTTGCAATATGCAACTTAGACATGTTATTACATATGTTTATGTTGATATTTCAGAATCTGTACGTGATGCAAAATTTATTTCTCTTTCTATCGAAGATAGTAATAATTTTCTTCATCCACCAGTGGTAAATATTATTTAGGTACTTTCAAAAAATGCATTACTTCGTAAATTTATTTGTCTATATATATTAGAGCAGTATCACCTACGTCGGTTTTAAAATGAAGCAAAAGAAAGAAACTATAGAGAAGTGTTTAATCATTGTCATCCATCACTTCAATCAGTGATTGAAAAAAATTTTGGAGTACAAAAAAAAGTTGTCTATTGTGGAAGCAATCATGGCTATGCATAATTTTATTCGCAATTATAATCTAGTAATCTTGACTATTAATTAAAAGAAAATAAAACGAACATGCGACAAAATGATGAACATTTCCAAAAATATGGAACAAAGATATCAGTTCGAGACAATACATAGAAGGTGTTCAAGATGAGATTAAAAAAAACATATGAGCTAGGATCCATTAAATTTGATGATATTTCTTATTTTTTAATAAATTATATTATCATTTAAATTTTATTAAAAATATATTGTTGATTAAAATTTTAATTGTTCTTTTGACAAGAAATAAATACACAAATTGTATTGATAACTTCTTATATATGAAAATACTCATTAATGCAGTTTTGGTAACTAAACCAATAAATTATATATATATATATTATAAATAGTCACAGTTCCTAAACTTTGTGTTACCAATAGACTCTTAAAAATAATTTAAAGTATCAGATACAAATTTTAAACCGAAAATTTACCTCCAAAACTTTAATGCAACAACTTAAAGTAAAAGTCAATATCAATTGGTAAATATGTACTAGAAGCTCTTAAGCTCTTAAAATACAAAATGAATCTTATGTTTTCATTTTTCTCATTTGTATTGAAAAATATTAAAGTTATTATTTAAAAGACAACAAAGTCTTTCTCTAGTGAAAAAAGTATGCTATATGTATTTTGAAATGAAATATGTAGTCCAATATATTCTTACAACTATTATTTATAAGATTAACAAAATGAAGTATCATGATTAGAAATATACATTTGAAACTTTTAAAATAGAAGAGAACATTTGTTACGTGTGGTAGAAGAACAAGAAAAATTCCAAAACACTTCTATCTCATTATATTTATTTTGATTAAAACACACAATACTGAACATAAAAATAAATAATAAAATATTTTCTTTCCTTTCCTTTTTGTAATTGTATTTTTTTTAATTTTCTATATTTTGAGATGTGCTGAATATTTTATTTTAGCTTTTTTCACAGAATCGTTATTTTAAGGCTATCTCCATTGGTCCGTTTAACGTTTTAACCAAATCAAAATCAATCAATAGACAAAAAAAATGAATTCACTTCAACAACGAACAAATCCATGTGTCCGTGAAAAATGTTTTTCATTCTCTAAGGATCAAATATAAGAGTGGTTTTGTTTTCAAAATGTTTATACATAGTATTGTTTCATATCGTCGTTGAATACTGATATAGTATATAACTTTTGTTAATTACTAAATTTCATGGTTGTCTGTGGCGGATGATTTGATTTATATAGTAAATATTTTAAGTATATCATTTATAGTTTGATATTATATATAGTGTAACTCTGTATCAAGAATATGTCTTATTTAACATTAGTAATATGCAGTGGTTTATTTTAAAAAATAATTTATTTCTATGGTTGTTAATCATACCAATATGTTTTTTATAATATTTTGCTACAGTAAATTATAATTTGAAAATATCATATGGTTTATTTAAGAGAAATTTATAGGATGTTTTTAACTTATTTCACAAAAGAGCACACAAGTCAGAAAATACAAAAGAGATTTCATTAGAAAAGAAACTTATACTCATAAGATTAACTAATATAGACTTAAAGTTTAGATTTGAGGGGTGAAATTTAGAATTAAAAAAAATGAATAAATATTAAAAACTACAAAAAATTTTAAAATAGTTTCAAGAAAGCATCTTCAAATTTAAAAAAAAATTTAAAAAATAATTTTTTTGAAAAACAAAATTAGAAAAATTTTAAAATTTGAAAACTATAAAAAATTATTATTTTTATTTATTAATAATTATTTATATTAATTTATCTATAAAGCAAGAAGCGAAGACTTCTTTTCCTCTTTAATGAAACTTGTTTTGGTCATTTTCCTCTTAAGATTTTTTGGTGAAAAAAAACTTAAAAATGTTATTTGAGATAATTTTTCATTATTTAACTAACTATCGTTTTGGCATTATATAACTAATTATCTATAATTTGATATTGCAGGATTAAATAGAGTAAATATTGCTAGATGTGAGGAGGAATTTTAATGTGTTTTTGAAAAAAAGAGAGGAGGAAATTAAGTTATATTGTGAGTGTTTAGGTGTTTTTGTAGGTTAGTATTCAAATAGTCCAATATTTTGTATTGTTCGTTGTAGGGTGGGAATAAAAAATATCAGAGTTCGACCAAGAGAAGTGAGGTGGCAGGGGTCGACTTTTCTCTCTGTTCTCTATCTCTTCATATCTTTCACAAAGAGAACGTCTTCTCCTTCTTCCGATTCTTAGTTTTGAATCAGATTAAATCTGTTCATATTTTGTATTCTCTTCTATTTGTTTCTCTTCGTTTATCAATACCAAAATTTAAAGAGAGAAGAAGGAAATTTTGTTTTTGTTTGTTTTTTTTGTTTTGGTCTTTCTGGTTTTGTGCTTTCAAAATCAGATTACCAATTTTTTGTTGGTGCTTTTTCGACTCAAATCAAAGCAAAAATTGTAACTTGTAACTTCTTTTTATTTCTCTAATTTGGGTTGAAAATAAATAAAGTTTCTGATCATTGTGATCAAAGTTATGCGTGGCTCTGTTTTTATTATGTATTCCTAACTTTTCTATTTTCAAGTGAACCTTCCAACTTGATGAGTGTATCGTGCCTGTTATATATGTCAATCCTTAATGATGCACAAATTTCTCCGAGTTGATTTCACCGAGAGGGGGTGTGCTCCTTCAACTGGAGGATAAGCTTGAGATTAAAGAATAAGGCGCAACAGAGATACTGCAAAAGATGGTGTCGGTTGAAGTTGTGAGCTTGCATAGCTCCACAACTGAGGTTTCTTAATCTTACTTACGGGAAGAGATTAAAAAGGTTTGAGGGGCGGTTGAGGTGAAGAACACGGTGGATCAATTCCACAGTGGTTGAAAATAGCCGCTTTATGCATGATGAACACGTGGTATACCACATTTTTTTTTGGTGTGGGCCAGTGATAAACACGTGGAAGAGTAACTTGAACAACCATTTTTATTAATTTCAATTTTTCAAAGCATTCACTGTTTACAATATATATTTTTTAGATTTATGCTTATTTTTATTTTTCTAGTTAATAAAAATGAACAAAAGACAAACCATATGTAGTTAAGTTTATATATAGTATAAATATATGATTATATGTATTTATAAAATAAAACCCAATTCAACTAGTGAACCGATCCAATCATCACCAGTTGTTATACCGACTCGTGTTTCAGTCCATTTTCCAAAAAAATGTACTTAAATAACTTCTCTACTATCATATACCACAAATTATGTGAAACCAACATTTATTTACAGTTACTGATTTTTACACCGGCTTAGTTCGTATTTGAATAGAAAAATATTAATGGCAAAAGTATTTTTGAAACATTCAAATGTTTATAAAAATAAATTGATATTGGATTAGAAACCAAATAAGATATATCTTATATACTAATTAAGAAGTATTACAAAGGTAATCACGTGTTCTCGTTATTATAATTTTTATAATCTTTAAAAATTAGGTTAGTGCATCTAAACTTATATTATACATTTATTAAATTGATTAGTTACAAAAAATATTCTTTATTTTTTTCTTTAAATATTACCTAATATGATTACCATATATATGATAATTAATGATTGTAAATAAAAAATTTGATTAAAAAACTTTGTATCCCTCATCATTTCATTTAATTTTATATTGTTAAAAGAAATTATAATCACATTAACATTATGATAAAAAATTAAAATTTTTTCTTATATTTTATATTTTGAATGTTTTAAAATTATTATAAATTACTAAAGATGTTAAAAGTCTTACCTTGAATTTCTTTTTATATATGCTTATTTTTTTTGTTATAACAAGATACAAGTGATTATAAAATCATATGAATATGAAGTTTCATTTAATAGATATTCAGATTAAATATATTTTTAATATTGTTTAAATTAAACTAAATACCATATAAAATACATAAATATGTTAATTTCAAAATTTTTATTGAAAAGTACTGAGATCTTTATATTTTAATTTAAAAAATTGCTAAAATCTTTAAAAATATAAATTAATAAAATTCTTAAAAATATTTCATTGAAATGTTTTTGATTAATGGTTTAATACATTTTTGTTACACTAAATATAAAAATGTTGATAAATCCTATGAGTAAGAAGTCTCAATTAATAAATATTTATATTAAAATATTATATACATATATATATATCAATATCATTTACATTTAATTATATATCATAGAAAATAAATAAAATGATTGTTTTGAAATACTTATCAAGAAAATTAATTATACGTAAATAAATAAGAATATCTTTTTGATTTATAGGTTTACTCTAATTTAATTATGTATATAATAGTTACTTGTTTCTCAGTTATTTATATATATTTTATTATATATATATAAACATAAAATAAAAATAATTTATATAAATATTATTTTAGTTTACTGCAAGCACAGATCTAAACTAAAACTTAAATTTACACCGGTATGTGATTTAAGACGACATGTTTTGTGTTTATATTACAAATGTTTCTGTACAAATAACCGGTATTGGACTGGTCTCTTGCGTACATTTCGGGGTTGGAAGAAGCCCACTCAGTGCATTATCATATTTTTTTAATAAATGGTCATATTCGAATTGTCGACACCATTACAGAAAGAAAAAAGCTTTAGCCGTTTTGGTTTATCATATCCCTGTAAATTGTTGTGCACTTATAAATGCCGATGTTTTGATTTATAGGTTTACTATAATTTAATTATGTACATAATCTTATTTGTTTCTTAATTATTTAATATATTTGTTTTTTTATAATATATAAATAAACACAAAATAAAATAATTTATATAAATATTATTTTATTTACTGCAAGCACGGATCTAAACTAAAATTTTGTTGTGAAACGTAAGGGGAATTTGTATATCTTATTGATTTCTTGTCTGTCAAATAAGTACAATAGGGAAACATATATATATACATGAGGTGCAGCCGACATTCCCACATCCTTAGTCGATGTGGGATGTATACAATAAGGCATAAAGATAAATGGAAAGTAAACCATAAGAGAAATGGAAAGTCTTGGTCCTTATCCATCCATCGATGGTATATTCCTTTTAGGCTGAATTAGATTCCTTTCGGTCGGTCTGGCCCATCCCTTATGTCGAGATCATGTATGGCCCAATCCATTGGTTATTGCATCCATAACCATCTGGTTCATAACACTCCCCCTTGGATGTTATAACCATAATGAGCTCATAATACGTTTGGTATGTTGCCTCATTAAAACCTCTCTATGGTAAACCCAAAACCCAATGTGGTAAAAGGGAAGCCATAGACAGGAAAAAGAGTACAACCGTATTACTCCCCCTGATGAATGCATCACCATAGATTCTTCAGTCTTCTTGTCTCGTGTACCACCTTCTGTGAGCAGAGGTTGGTTGAAGTAAATCGGTTGTGCTTTATCACTTGACCGTACCTTGCACTCCTTTGTACTTGTCTTCCTTACATACGTGCTGATCTATAGCCTTTGCCAAGTCATCTTCATGCGTGTTTCATTACCAATCACAGATTGTATCTTTCTTTAGTTGAACATGCACCATTTCTATGGATATCGTCCTTATGATCATCTCGCATTGCCTCTATGGATAAAGGTCGAACCATCTCGTCCATTTGTAGAGTTGCTGTCGACCATCGGCGCTGGACCATTATCGGCCATATGGCTCTGATCCATCGACCAGGTCATTCACTTGTACCATGTGTGGTCAATACTCTTATGGATGGTTGATGGTGTTACTTGTAACTTGCCTGCTTCATGGATGCCCAAATTTCGGTTGACTAAATGTCATCTGCGGCTTTGATTAGTATCAATGACCTTCATGAGGTTGTAATGCTTCCATGAGTGAATTCATAACCTGTTTATGATCAAAACAAAGTTTGCATCTGCAAAACCAATTTACCCTTCTTTGGGTTGGTTAGTATGGTTAGTGTAAACAAACTTTAAACCTTTCGTTTCTTGTAAATAAATAACGAAGTATAAGTTTACCATTACCATTAGTTCCTTAGAACCTTTTCATTACCTTTCTTCATCATCAGCTTGATTTAAATTATGCATAGATGTATGCATGCTGATGGACTATGGTTATGATCATTATATCCATTTGATATAGATCTGGTCATCTATTTTATCAATGGTTATCTTATATGGTCTCTATGGCTCATGATCAGGCCACTCGTGGTTGGGTCTTGTTTTCATGACCTCTTTCTTAACCACGACCATATTGATTCATTTCTTGACCATTATGAGTTTTACATGGTCATATGGTCGACCCATTGCAATTATGTCGACCTTTATGGTCTAACCATTTTATCGACCATGCTTTGACCATAACCTTATTAGGTCGGATGGGTCTTTGCCCATGGTCGTATGATCAACCATTTTGGTTTTCTGATCTTAATACTTTGATCATATGGTTGTTCATGAGGTTTCCCTGGCCGTAATTAGGTTGGCTCGTAGGTCCTTGGATAAACTTTTATTTCGGCCATATGGTCGACCGTTGGGTCGGCATGATGATTTTGTTTCTCGACCGCAGCCATTATGGCCATCATGGTCGGAATAATGTGATTCCACTCAGCCTTCGACCTTACTGGTCTTTATACGAACGTTTAGTTCGACTTAGGTCCCTTGACCATGGCTGTATAACTTAATCCATCGATCATGGCTGTATGTTCAGCCATTCTTATATCGATGATCTCGACCGCAGTCTTATAGACTGCTATGGTCGATATGGATGGAATCATTCTTTATGACCGTTTCATATTTCTTTCAATATGTTCTTAGTTTTGGAACAACCATAAACCATATAGACCAGGATCTGAAGATCCAAATATTATGACCATGACTTGTCTAAGAATCAAATCGATAACTTGTATCGTTTTGGAATTGATCAACTTTCTTTCAAGTTGGTTTGTGAACACAAGGAATTTCATTCATGTAATGAATATATGAACTGATTCTGATGGTCCTCGTGGAACTCATTCACTAATTATCATATGCAGCTGCAGCTGTATCAGTTCTTAGATGGCTAAGGAACAAAGCCGTTCTTTGAGAATTTCTTTTCTCATCTATAGTACCTATAGTACTTTTATCCAGTGATTAATATATTGCTTACTACATCATCATTTCTTTCCAGACATTTTCATTTCTGATTGTAGTAGCATCCACCACAGATCTTATACAATTTGTTCCTTGGTCTCTGTGAGTAACCTTGTGTGATCAGCTATGTTTAAATGCTGTCAATAGGAACATGCACGTCTTAGACCACGTGACCATGTCCTTTATCTCACGGTTTTCTTTTACTCACACGACCCCATTCACTGGTTTTGATGGCGTTCTATGGCCAATACGTCCATCATTTTCAATAGGTTCTTTAAACCTATAAACCCCACGTTCTTATGAGTATGAGTACTCTCATGTGGGTTGTGATCCTCGTTTTATATTCAAGTGCTACTTTGTATGCGCATTCTTATATCATTGGTATCGATACCCTTTTATGCGTTCCATTGTGTTCCAGACATGACATAGTTGATTGCAATCTTATGACCTTTAATACTTTGGTGTTTGGCGTCCCAAATCACCTTAAGTACCATGGATTTTGGCGTCCCAAATTCCATTGTATGGTATCTTGTATTGTGGTCGACCATTTTCATGTCTGGGAATGATTTCCTTTTATGACCTCGGGAAATTCTATGCACCATTTCATTTCCTTCCGAGGTTCCTTTATATTATGGAACATATTGGTCTATCTTGTATAGACTCTGTAGCAACTTGATTGTGTCTCTTCTAGGACAACAATTCATTTGGTGCAAGCTGGTATTACTTTAGGGTCAATGTGTCTGGCATCTAGTGTTACTAGCTTTTATATCATTTGGACGTCTTATCTTTGCTTGTCCGAGGATCTTGCCAAGACAATGATGGTTGATACCATTCTCTTTGATGGTTGATACCATTCTCTTTACCAGCTTATAACTTTCTCCTTTGATGTTGGATGGTCGGATTACTGATGCAATCCGTGAACCTGGCCACTTAATCTGATCACCCATATTTGGCTCAAAGTTCTTTAAAGTTCGTGGGAGAAAGTCATACTCCCATCCAACATATATTCTCATCCTCAATCCTCTGTTGAGGTTCCATCTTAAGTGGCACATATGTCTGTGGTGGAATGTTCAGATTTTCTTAAGATGGTATATGTCTGGTTTATGACCCTTGATTTGAGATGAGAATATCTATGCTCACTTATATGGCCTGATGCATCTTTAGACATGTAAATTTTATGATGTCCTTTAAGCTTTAGGCTTGATGTGGATGATGTACCACCGAGAGATTTAAAACTCTAAGCCACTATAGCATGGTACACGAGATTTTAGTGTGTTTATGGACCACGGGATTTGTCCTCACTCCCCCTCATAAACATACTTATAATTTCGTGATGCTTAGGACAATAAAGCCTGATGAGTTTTCCATGTGTACATGTTACACAACGTGAGATTTTATGGGATAACTCTTTGTGCCTTTACATTCTTTGCATCAAGTTTTGGACTCGGATGGCTAATCCGGTCATGCCATTAAGTGTAATATCGTGTGGTACACCAATCTGGTTACCATGGCTCTTTGGCTCGTTCATACTGATCCTTAGCATAGTTAGATCAGAGTGTATAGTCTTTGACCACATTCCTTATAAGGCTTTATAATCTGAAAACTGATGTTTCTTTTGCCCATTGGTTTAATGTGGAAACCATTTATACTGAGGTATATAACTCAATGGGTCTTGGGTGGATAAATTTTCGTGCCTTTCAGGTAATGCCTTTCGTGGTGTTGACTATCCTTATGTTGTCATTATTAATCAAGAAATCATCAAGCAAATCAAACAAGATAATTTCATTATTTCTATAAAGTTGTAAATGACAAGCAATCTAAGCAAAGGCAAATCAAAAGCAAACGTGAAGTCAAAGCAAAACAAATCAAAGAAAACAATGAAAAAACATGAAGTCAGGATGTCGAGAATTCTTTAGTCAATGTATAGACCGGCCTCACAATCCATATTTTTCCATGCGGCCATATCAGCTTTATCTTGTTCATCTCTAGCCTTATTGGCTTCAAGGAGTCTCATCTCTTTATATTCTTTCATGGCTTTATCAAATCTGCTGATGGCATCTTTGTTTTTACGCCTTCTTTGCTCATCTGCTAGTATGTGATCGAATAGATCAATGTAAGAGCTGAAGCCCTTTGGCCTGTATAGTAATACACGGTCCTTAGCAGAGATTGTGGAACGAGTTTTCTCTAGTAAATCTTTATCTGTGATCGCTACGTCGCATAGTTTGAGACTACGGACGATATATATTAAAGCGTCATTATAATCGTCCACGGATTCAAAATCCTTGAGCTTGAGATTCTCCCATTTGAGCGTGGCCTTTTCACGTGCTGCCACTATGTTTCTGGATTTTAAAATTATCCAAAGATCATGAGGATCTTCAATATGTGAGTATTGATCTCTTAACTCTTCAGTGAGATGATAGCGCATGATGGTTATGGTTCTATGCCTTTCACTTTCAATTCCGCTTTTGCCATGAGTGACATATCTCCAGAGTCCTTTAGACTTCAGGCGGGATATAGTGTTCAATGCCCATACTATATAATTACCTCCTGAGGGAGTTAGGGCAGCATAGTCTGTAGGCTCGAATCTCGACATCTGACATTTATATAAATTCATAGTAAGTTCATGACAACTTAGAAAATGTTTTCTATATGCATGTCATGCAGCCAATATGGTTATGATGCTTGTTTTATAACCTTAGTGTTAAACAAGTATGTATTTCGGTTTGTAAACCTATTCCAATCATAATTGGTAAACCTAATTTGTTTATGATCAGTAAACCTAATCAAGTTCTGATTAGTAAATCTAATCATGTTATGTTTAGGAAACCTATTTGTTTTATAATTAGGTTTAGGTTTCGAATTAGGTTTATGGTTCATACTTGTGTAGGTTATCAATCTAGAAATTTAATTTCTATGTTATATGCATTCAAACAATCATTCAAACAAGCAAGCATAACTTATCTTTCTAGTGAACCTAATTAGATCGTCATTAGGTTTAGTGGTCGATATGGACCTTAGGGTTTGGCGATTTTAAACTAGGGTTTATCATGCGTAGATTAGCAACCTAGCAATTTGTTTCTAAGTTCAATTTCAATCAAGATGATTCAATGAACAATGGCCGGTTTTATGATCATGCATTGCCATACGGCCAGTATGATTATAATGCAATGCAATCTATCAATCCTATATGATCGATTCAATTTATCAACCTTTAGGTTTATGTTTTATGACCATGTTGGTCGATTTCAATTTTAAAATAGTTGTGGAAGTTTGGTTTTAACAATCCTAGCAATTAGATTCTAGGTTATCAATCAAAACAACAACAATCAAACAATCAATCAATTCAATTTTAAATTAGGGTTTATAAAATTAGGTTTAGGTTTAAGATTTTAAAACAATCCTATCAATCTTAATTCAATTTAAAATTAGGGTTTCATTGATTAACAACCTATCACCAGGTTTCTATATGATTTTCAATCAGACTACTCAATCAATCAATGAATTCCAACAACGGATGTGTACCCTAGATGATCAGGATGAGGTTCCCTAAACTATCCAGCAACCTAGTAAGGTTCTATCGATCAATTTGTAAACTAGGGTTTTGATCGAGTTACCTTTAGCCTCCAATCGGGTTGGAATGGACCACCGGGTGAGCTGGACTGGTCGCGGGCTGTGTACGGGCTGGTCGCAAGTTCCTTTGTCCTATCGGGTGTTGTTTAGGTGATTATCGGGTGCCCCTGGTGCTGGTATCGTGGGTCGTACGGTGTGGAATGCTATCGGGTGGTGATTGGGTTGTGTATCGGGTGTTGGATGCGCTGAAATCGGGGTTAGGATGAGTGCTTGTGATCGTTGGTCTGCGGATTAGCCGAGTAACCTCTATCGGGTGGTGATTCCCGTGTGTCGGGTGCTGGTTCGGCTGTTCGTTCGTTCGTTCGCGGTTTGTCTGGAACGGATGTGGGTAAGGACTTACGCGGGTAAGCTTCTGTCGCAGGTAACCTCCGTGTGGGTATCGCGGGTGATGCTTATGCGGGTATGGTTTATCGGCGGGTGGTTTGCGTATGTGAACTGGTACGTACGCGGGTAGGTGTTTACGCGGGTATGGATGGTTTACCGGCTGGAGTGTGTTGCGGATGATCCGATTAGAAGAAGAATCAAATCACTTTGATGCTGAAAGCTTTGGTGAAGAATCAATGGAGGTTTTAGGATTAGGGTTTTTAGGCGGCTAGGTTTAGCTTAGGGTTTTGGGAGACTATCGTGCTGATAACGTGTTGTGAAACGTAAGGGAATTTGTATATCTTATTACTTTCTTGTGTGTCAAATAAGTACAATAGGGGAACATATATATACATGAGACGCAGCCGACATTCCCACATCCTTAGTCGATGTGGGATGTATACAATAAGGCATAAACAAGATAAATGGAAAAGGTAAACCATAAGAGAAATGGAAAGTCTTGGTCCTTATCCATCCATCGATGATATATTCCATTAAGGCTGAATTAGATTCCTTTCGGTCGGTCTGGTCCATCCCTTATGTCGAGATCATGTATGGCCCAATCCATTTGGTTATTGCGTCCATCATAACAAACTTAACTTTACACCGGTACGTGATTTAAGACCGACATGTTTTTGTGTTTGTATTACAAATGTTTCTGTACAAATAACCGGTATTGGACTGGTCTCTTGCGTACATGTCGGGTTCGAAGATGCCCACTCAATGCATTATCATAATTTTTAATAAATGGTCATATTCGATTGTCGAAACCATTACAAAAGGGGAAAAGCTTAGCCTTTTTGGTTTATCATATCCCTGTAAATTGTTGTGCACTTATAAATACCGATTCATTTAGTTATTATGTATGCCATTATTTTGTCTGGTTTGTTGTTCAATTGTACATACTTTATTTTAGGGACTAATTAAGAGTGAAAAAAACTAAAACATCATAAATGAAAAATTCTAGAATTAGAAGTAGTCTTAAAGCTGTTGTGTATTATTATTAGACGAGATTGAGTTTATATTGTTTACTATATATTTCATATATGTATACGTGTGTATAAAGCAACGAGAAAGAGATAGAGTAAATATGATTCCTTAATTATTTTTATGTTACAAACTCATTTTGAGTGAACATTTATATACAGATGGAAGTCGGTGAAACTAAACCGACGTAATAGAAAAGACAAAATAATAAAATTGCCACATGCAGTAATGATGATGCAAAAACTATTAAGAGGAGATGACATGTGTTTCTAAGAAGTGAGTAGTCACCACTTCTAACACTCCCTCTTGATTATTCATCTTGTATTACCTATTGTCTCGTTAAAAACCTTGTCATCGAAAATCTGATGGGTTAAAAACCATGATAAGGAAAAAAGAGTACAGTGATAGTAATCTCCCCCTAAGAAGATTGTACATAGTCTTTTCTTTATAGTTCACACAAATGCCGCATTCCAATACCGTAAACGTGTTTTTGGAATGTTGTAGTAGGAAAGGCCTTTGTAAACAAGCCAGCTGGATTCTCGTATGACCATACATACTCTATGTCCACTTCTTTATTTTTCTCGAATTCCCGTATGTACGAGAAAAATCTTGTAGGGATGTGTTTTTTCCTGTCGATCTTTATATAATGTCCTTTAAGTTGAGCGACACACGCCGAATTGTCTTCAAATATTTTTATCGGCTATTTCTCTCCAGCTATTCCACTTGTTTCTTGTACGTGATGACTCATTAACCTAAGCCACACACATTCTCGACATGCTTCGTGAAGCGTAATAGTTTTTGTATGATTCGACGAAGTCACAACCAGAGTTTGTTTCTGGGAATGTCAAGAGATCGCAGTTCCACCAATTGTAAAAGCATACCCGGTTTGCGATTGAGCTTTATGAGGATCCGATAAGTATCCTGAATCTGCAAAACCAACCATATTAAACTCGGGTTTTCTAAAATATATTAACCCTAGGTCAAATGTACCTTGGAGGTAACAGCATATATGCTTTATTTCGTTCCAATGCATGCGAGTAGGAGCAGAAATACATCTTGCAAGTAGGTTAGTTGCAAAAGCAATATTAAATCTGGTGCAGTTTACAAGATATTGAAGCCCACCGATAGCACTCATATAAGGTACTTTAGAACCTAGTATTTCCTCGTTATCTTCACAGGGTCTAAAAGGATCTATCTCAACATGGAGAGATCTATTTACCATTAGAGTACTCAAAGGAGTCATTTTGTCTATATAAAAGTGTTTCAATAATTTTTTTGTATAATTTGATTGGATGCACAAACATTCCTTCTCAGAAATGCTCTATCTAAAGCCCAAGACAAAATTGTCTTTCCGAGATCTTTCATTTCGAACTCTTCTTTCATATGAGTTTGAGCATCATCAACCTCTTTTTGAGTTCTCATTATGTTAAGGTCATCTACATATACAACAATGATCACAAAGTCAGAGAACGATTTCTTTACAAAAACGTATGGACATATCGTATTATTCACATATTATTTTCTCAATAGATATTCACTTAATCAATTATACTATATGCGTCCAGATGCTTTAGTCTGTAACGTGATCGATGTAACTTGACCGAAAAAATCTCCCTAGATTTTTCTTTATTCTTTTGTCATTTTCCAGTCCTTCAGGGAGTTTCATGTATATATCATTATCCAATGATCCATACAAATATGCAGTCACACCGTTTATAAGATGCATTTCAATATTTTTCGAAGAAGCTAAGGTCATTAAAAATCTAAACGTAATTGCATCAATTATCGGGGAATACGTTTCCTCAAAATCAATTCCTTGTCTCTGAGAAAAAATTTGGGCAAGTAATCGGGCTTTATATCGTGTTACTTCATTCTTTTCATTTAGTTTTCTCACGAATACCCACTTATACCCAACATGATTTATATTCTCAGGTGTTATGACTATAGGTCCAAAGACATTCCTTTTATTCATGGAGAGTAACTCAGTTTTGTATGGCCATATTCCACTCATCCCAATCATGTCTTTTCATACATTCCAATATGCACTTTGGATCTGGAACATCACTTTTGTGATCTTTTTCTTTGGACACATAAAAGGAGAACATTCCATCAATATCTTTTATCTTATTTTTGATCCATAACTTTTCATCTCGAGCGTAGTTGATAGAAATCTCATATTTTTTCTGTTCTCTTCTCGTCATCTGGATCTTTATCTTTATTTAGTTCTTCTTAAACCTTTCATTTATGCCTTCTTTCAGATACTTTTCAGTATCAAGTTCTTC